>JAHZNE010008289.1:0-17459 GCA_027744055.1 Callyntrura sp. NNG-2020
CCTTACGCACACAATTGAAAGGCTTAAATTGGGGCGGTATATTCACAGGCGGTTACTTATATACAATCATAGGGAGCACCAAATAGAAAAACCTTGTGTGCGACGACAAACATCAATTGTTTTATAATTTGTCCCTTTAACCCTCAACAAGAGTGAATGGCACAGTTCCTTTTTGTATCTTATGTATTCGATCTTGTATTATTCTGTGGACACAAAACTAAAGAAAAAAACTAACTCACATGCCCATTCAACTCGTTATTGTGAAGGACTTGTTCCACAATATTACCACATGACAAAACAAACGACTGAAAATAAATAAGAGTCATCATTCATTGGTCTGACACTATATGTCATCCCAATGCTAAATGATGTATATTAACAATCAAAACGAAGAAATAGTTAAATTTAAACAGCTTCCTTTACACTTTGGCACAACTGCATTGTCTGCTAATATGACGAGGAATCCACTTAAATCTTAAAATTGTATTTGCTCGTTCTCGGCTAAATTAGTAGTTTATCGACCACTTATTTCCAACGATTATAACACGTCTTGGACTTTTCCTGCTGTTTTAATTAGTGCATCTTGTTAGATATTATTTAATTTCTCAAGAAAAATGTTACAAGGCACAAGCAAGATTAACAAGACTTATCGGAGACATCAAGAAAGAAAATCGTAGGGATGTTTGGGTTTGTGTAGGGTTAGATAGGTTTCCTCATTGGTAATAACAATAACAATTATAGGTATATTTTTTTGTAAAAATAAAAGAAACTTTTTCACGTTGTTGCTCTGCACTGTGAAAAAGGCACAACAATGAAAGACTGACAACAGGATGTACATAATTCAACACATTATTGTGTTGTGGGATAATAGCTGGGGCATAATTGTGTCCGCTGCTCATTGCTATGTATTCTTGTGCGCACAGCAGCCATAGATTGAAGTGCACTGCTACAACAATCAGAAGAATTCATATATAAATCGCATTTGTATCATATCATCATCACAGTCACGGACATTGTTTCATGTGTTTTTCACTCATACCATACAGCTCATCATCATGCCACCACCACCGACACCATCACTATACTGCAGTGACTCCGGTTTGTTCTATATACCCACGCAGGTGTATTTTTACCGTCAACGTGAGTGCAAAATGTGAATTGAAATTGAAGGCGCCTGCGCATGGGGATGATACTACTACAGAAAGAAGTATGTGAGCTCATGTAAATGTATGACAATCCGAGATTCACACAGAAATTGTGACTTAACGTAAATATACGCAAAGTACAAAAGAAAAAACTGTGCCATCCGACTCAACTCATTTACTTAATACGGTGTGGTTCAAATAGCATATCTTATTGCAAGGGGAGAACTATACGGTGGCATATTCTTCATTCATCTTTCGCATAATGTGTATACCTAATGCAAGCATGCCTATTCACGGAATAATGACTGGTTTTATTAAATGGTCTGTACAAATGTATACATATTAATGGAGGCATGCCTGCCTCCCTCTGTTTTTGTTTCTTTGAAATAAAATTATGAATAATATTAACTACTGCGCATATTGCTGCCGCATCCGTCTTGATTGAATTTCATCCTTCCTCTATCCAATATAATAGAAATATTATAGTAACATGTAGTCATATTCTCTTTGTAGGCAAAAAGGTATGACGCTGACTATATAGCCCTGATAAGAGGGAAAATGGCGCAAAATCAGAATGAGATTATATTTTCCCTGCAGATACTACATATAAACGGGCTATGTGTAAATACGATGTACAAGTAAAGCAACACGGAGATATACCTAGTATTTTTTTAACTCAACTCATTCGCGGATTCCCTGATTTGCTCACAAAAATAAACCGTTCATCCCGGCTCTGTCATGTGGAACAATCCGTTTTTGGTCTGAGGAATAGTAGCTCGGCTTGATGTTGATGATTAAAGATGAAGATGAAAAAAGTGTATAAACTTTTATAAACCCTTAAATCATACACTATGCCTGGGTACAAAACTCCGTGGTATTTTGGGTAACACTTTTGGCCACTCCTCGATTGATGCATACTTACCTAAGTATGTAAGGAAAAGTTAAAAATGTTTTCCTGATAAAAATTGACTGTATTTACACTTAAAGTATAGCTGTGTTTCGTAAGTTTGTTCGTAATAATATAGAAATATTGGTTATATCACACAATTGATCGATCTTATGATGCCTTTGTTACGCCTCTTCCCCGTCATTTTAGCATTGGTGCCAATAAGAATTTTCAAAACCATAACATTAGTATTCTTCAGCACTCTTTAAAAAATGGAATACATTCACTGTTGTTGAAGACGCCAAATAGAATAGTAAGTCGGAATAGAATTCGCTCAAATGCCCCAGAAAAACATTAAATGAAGCTTTGCAGGGGGATTTACGCATTACGTCGTCTGTGTCTGTGACACGCATTGTATCAACACCGGAAATTAAGACACGGGGAATGGGAAAAGGGAGCATACATATATATCTCTATACTGTCACTACTTTCCTTTAGAATCGTCCTGTGTCGCATGGCACGAAATGAACATAAAATAATGTGGACGCAGAATCCGGCTTTCGTTCTTTCCGTTACTACCTACTTGAAAAATTAGAAGAAATTTGATGATTGCTCAGTTGTTGTGAGTTTGTGGTTACTTTTATTATATTACCTTACCTTCCAATACGTAGCGGTAACATCTATAACAAACAGAGTATGATGTCAACGTCTATTCAAGACAAATTCAAGGAGCTATCTAACCACTACCTCTACTATTACACGCAAGCCGTAAGAGAACCCGCACAGCAACATTATTGACTTTAACAGTGAAACGTTTACAAGTAAGCAATGATGATAAGCTAATCAAGACTAGGAATCGCGAAATGTCATTATATTCACAATCAATGAGATATGACCGAATGCGACTTATCATCATCTATCAATAAGAAAGTGGTTTACTATTTCTGTTTTACTCTTCAAACGCTGATGTGCCTCTGCTATATGTCGGTAGTAGTAGTCGTCAAGTATGTCTCTTCAAATGTTTTTGTCATCATTAAGCATGACGTGAAATCATCCTTCTTGTCGTAAAAACTGATGCAAGATAAAAAAAAAAGCTATCAAAGTATCAAACTTTAAAAACGCACTTTAAAACTTTGCATGCGGACAAACACACAGACAGATATACTCACTCGTGTGGTGCATAAGCAATATTTGTTGATGTTTCCTGTACGTGTTTACCGGTAGAAATATGAGTGTGTTTCCATTTCTTTCTCATCATCAAGACGTCAACTTATCATCATGTAATGTAAGATTGTCGTTGTCGCTAAATAGGAGAAAACTGAAACTTTTTGCAGGCATTTCTACAAAACCTTCATCTCATCAACCAACAACATCGTCACAATTGCCCCTGTGTGTTATTGTGGCTGACTACAGCTGTGTACGTCCTAACTTTACACACTATATGCATTTTACTATCAACTCTTTCCGATTTCTGCATGGTTTCTTCGCTGCTGTACAATTCGGCGTCTTTTCGTCGTCTTCTTGAAGGGCTGGGGAAGCGATCAAACTCTTCAACAGCAGCAACCACACATATATTTTGGTAGCATTCCCTATTCATATTTTTCATACTGGTACACACACGTATACTTTCTTGTTAGCAGAGTCGCTGTGGTAGTAGTACTCGTAAGTCGTAAGTACACAAGAAAAGAAAATCCTTCTCTGAATTACATTACAGCGAGTCATGCAACAATAGCGCAAAGCGCCATATTCTCTCGTGCAACATTCGTATCGTTATGAAGGGATGCGAGATGCGATGCAAGAGTGCGCGACGAGAAGTCAGCAACAATGTAATAGCACGGCAAATGAAACAACTCTCGTAGTCACTATCCAACGTTTTCATATAATATCTCTCTCTGCGTTCACCTATACAACAGGTAGGTAGGGAAGTACACAAAATGCTATAAAGGCAAAACCAAAAGCCCCTTTTTTGCCTTGGCTTATACACGATGGATTGAATATTGAATTCTATAAGTTGAGAACAGAGGAACATCAGAGATACTTCTAAGAAGCAGTACGATTGCCGTGCCATGTGTTTTGACTACTTGTTGTAATAAACGGTGGTAGTAGTGGTGGTGGTGATGGTGGAAAGTCTCTCATTGTTGAAGGATGTATGCAGACATGGTGCGCTAAAGAGAATACTCCTAGCCGAGCAACGCTGCCTTTTCGATGCGCTTTAAAGGTGCAATAATGTTACCTACGTTCGCGTACCAAGACGCAAGGCAAGGTAATAGCAAATATGTAAATGGGGGAGCTGCAAGATGCAACAAAGGATACATATATACAGAGAGGTAGAATACGAAGGCGTTTTGCCGTGTCTCCTGAAAGAGCATGGGAGCAAGTTAGTTCTAAAAGTAAACTAACTCTTTCCCTCGTTGAAAATGTTGCTTGGCCGTCAGTAGTGATCCGTACACCTGGGACCACACTTCCTTTGTAGCCCATATTTGTGTATATGACTATTATTAGTGTTTGTCTCTTACCTTGTTTGCTGCCTATTAAGACGACCTGAAGGCAGCAACATCGTTATCAATACAAGACGAAAGGACTCGATCATTAAGGGATTTTTTCGAGGTGTGTGATGTGTTTCAAAAACAGAAGAAATAGAAAAAAAGGATTTTTGGAGATTATATAAGAGTTTATTTTTTTAGTTTTCCTTTGAATAAGCTGAAATGCGAAGAAAACATGATTTGATCTGTAAAAAAGTGATTGAGTGACTTCATTGTGTACATCATAGTGTGTACAAGTGAAAGAATAACAAGAGTCTGAAGTGTGGACAGTGAGAAAACGGATTGCAGCTGCAAGGCCGTACTCTGTCGTCGAGTGTGGCACAGTGACCGAGTTTCAGGTCTGGATATATACTTGTTTGTCTGGAGGCAAATCAACGGTGCGTGGCGTGTGAATAATAATTTTCTAAAAGGAAATTGCTATTGTTGTAACCATTTTATTAATAATAAAACGAGTGTCCGTAGTAGGTGTATCATGGTGAAATTCTCGAGTAAAAACGAGTTTATCACATGCAACCCCAGAGTTACTGTTTGCTAACATTGCCACATTTTTGTAATACAACGATTTGCCATTTTTTGTTTTTTGCAACCCTATTTCTATTTTTAAACCCCTTGAGCTGCTAAACCAGTGCGTCCAGTTAATTGCCCATTAGGATGCTCATGCACGGATAAATGGGCTTTTTAATCAACAAAATTCACAAAAGCAAGCAGCACTTGTTTTATTCGAAGATATTTTCACCTTCAAGCGGGGAAAAGGAAACCGTAAAATGTCTGGTTTGTGTAGAAATCCTGCATACATAGCGGACTCTTAGAGAATTCCGCTTCGCCTCTTGTAATAGTACAGATCTTATTAATTTACATCATCCCTCAACTTTACTGCTGCTTCCTTTCCCCTTCTTCCCTAACAATTGTTTTAGACGAGTTTTATTTAGAAAACGGCTACTCAGAATAAACAACTAACAAAAATAAAAATGTTTCATTTGTTGATTCTAATAACGCTTTTTAAAAAACTACTTGTGGCAACTTAGGGAAGATGTGGTAATAAGCAAGCCTGTTGTTTCGTATTATACATCATGTACTATAAGGAAAACTGCACTTCCTTCTCATCATCGTAACACATTAGCATGATTGTGGTTGTTGGGTTTGGGTTTGATTCAAAAGACTTCACATAAAAATCATTCAACAACATCAGCAGAAGCAACAGCAAGCACGCTTATTACAAACCTTATATTATTAATATTATTATTATTATACCCTTTTCGTAGTTGGTCGTGAAGAAGTGGTTACAGGAATTTGATTATCTAACCTTGTCTAATAAAATCCTCTGAAAAGAAGTTTTCAAACTTTCAAACTGCACTACCCAGTAGAGTTAGGAGTAAAAAAATGTGTATGTAATATGTACATACAAAATAAAAACAAATGTACATATAGGGTTGGAGAGATTCTCGAGTTGTGCACACATTCAAAACCGAGAAAATCCTACCAAAGCAAGAAGAGCCAGCAAACAAGCAGGAAGGATGTAGTAAGCGTAATCCTTCATAATAAACTGCGACTGTAATGTAACAACTACCAACCATTGTCAGACGTTACTTTTAGATGCAGAGCAACAACACATTACATTACCAAATGGAAATTCGTATTGTTCTTTTTATTTTTAAATCCCCATCCGAGCAGAGCAGGATAGTAGCAAGACAGAAAGAAAGAGAGGAGAGAGAGAGAGAGAGAGAGAGAAACTTAGCTGATTTTTGATAATTTTATGGCAGCAAGTTATATTTAAAGAGATTACTGACTGTGAGTGCGTTAAGTTTTGAATTTTTTTCACTACTCAGTCAAGCAAGCTTTGTTTAAACCTTAAACTTCATACATCAACTGTAACCACCTTTTTCGACCGAACACTTACGTGATGGATGAATCCTCCTGTAATAATTTCCAATGAGTGAATTTCAAGCTGTAAAATATAACTGACCGGTCAATGGTACGCATAATATATGAGCAACGCACTCGTACTTTAAAAAGAGATGATGGGCATGCATGCATGTGTGTGTGTGAGTGTGTATGAAATTTTAAAAGAGAAAGAAAAATACGTAATAATAATCTTTTATCTTCTGCTTCCCCTTCTGCCTTGTTGTACAATCTTCTTTTCTGTGTATGTATTTGTACAAAAATAATGCATTTTCGGTTTATACACACTACACACACCGCATACCAGTGAAGTTGCTTGCTCTCGTGCTAATGTCGATAATGAAGCTGATGATTTTGGTGTGGTTGCACATTTTATAGTGGTGTTAGTTATTTTTGCTGAGGTTATGCCAGCAGCGTGCGGGTTCTTTTTCTTTCTTTTAGCTACTAGCATGAAATATGCATTATACTTATGATATAAGAATGCATATAATAAATGCTTTTAGTTATAAATTATTTTGATCGAAAATGTAATAATAACAATAATAATAATACATTGCATAACAGACCAGCCCGAATTGGATGTAAGGGACTAAATATAGTGTTTAAATAGGTGTACACATTCTTCCTTTACTGTTTTCGGGTACAAGAATTAGGTATAGTAAAATCTCTGCAGAGTACAGATCAGGGCAATACGTAAAATATTCTTGTTCGGGAAATTCCTGTAGAGCTGAACATGATAGTTGATTGATATATTTCGGCATGTGGCCCCTGCAGCAAACTTGGTTAAGCGGCTGTAGCGTACCTCCTTTATATCATATTAAGCTGATGATGAAGAATGAATTTTTTTACCGAGCTAGCAAAAATCCATGACCCTTTGATTTTACGCACTTAAAATAAACTCCCGTGTTTTGGAGCGCTCCCTATTTAAAAATCAATTTTGAGCATTTACTGGGTTGAGCATTTTAGCAGAACACAAAATTATTTGGCAAAACATTCGTATAATAATTATCTGTTATAGCTTTACAGAAGCTCTGTGGGAGAGAAAAAGAAGTTGGCAAATTTTATGAATTTTCCGTCTGCTTGCCAAATATCAAATGAGCTATATTAAATGATATATAACCTCTAACCTCTTTGTTTTACACGGACCAGCAAGAGTGCGATACCTACACTCCGATAAGCGTGCACTTAAAATATTGTTGAATGTGTAATAAAATTTGAAAACTGTCTACATTTTCAGGTTCTATTCGAAGAGAGTAGAGCGTATTCCCAAAGAGCGGATAGTCAAGGGGAAACCCTTTACTACACGTTCTCGCCTCTGTCTACCCCTCTTCTGCTGAAAAAAAAACAGGAAAACTGGGAAGAATAAAGTTGTTCCTGTGGATGGTGTGAAACTTGGCAGGGAGAGATATAAAATGAACCAAACTGTGAGGATTAATGATTAATAAACAAAGTGCGGTTTTTGTGACAAATGTCATCATCAGTAAAGCAAAAACTCATGGGTGCAACGACAATAATTTTCGATGTGAACAGGACGAAAATAAAGTGTACTAGTGGTGTTGTACTCTATAAACGATAAAAAACGCCTTAATCTTTTCATTATATCGTTTAGTGTGTCGGATAAGATTAATTGAGAGGGAGTGCAAAGAAAGGGACAATAATCGAATAATCAAAACTGTCCATACAATCCTCCTCACAATGGGGTGGTTCAAGTTTTCGTCGAGTGGTGATGTGATTTTGGACACCCATCAAAAGGAACCCACGATGACGACACAACCAGAATACACTCTTAAGAAATCCAATCGTGGCAGCAGTAACAGTTTATTTGGTACAAAATCATTACGTAATCGTTATTCAGTTTCAGCCCGAATTAGAAATGGGCCTCTGTCAAGCAATTCAATGTTATCGTCGTCACCATCAGCGTCTTCATCATATATGCTCCTTCTTATCGTAACGTTTGCCTACATTGCCTGCACCTTTGCGGATCCATTGTCACAAGGTAAGCAGAAGCAGTTTGACCAAACCTCTATCATCATCAACATTCAAACAATTCTTGCAATAAATGTTCTAGCTGCCTCGTAGAGAGATTGTATGAACAAAAGCACGTCGAAAATGAAATGAGCAATAGCAACCGCTCATTACAGAAAATAATTGCAGTTTTGCGCTGTAACCGCTTTGTANCGTCGAAAATGAAATGAGCAATAGCAACCGCTCATTACAGAAAATAATTGCAGTTTTGCGCTGTAACCGCTTTGTAAACATTTAATTGCTTATGTGATTAATTATTATTGATGGATGACTATTGGGCTAGTTAATACGGCATTTTCATTCAGTTTATTGATGCTCTGTGTACAATCCAAAAACAACTACCTGTGCGTTCCTCTGTTGTTGTAATTTGCCCCGTCTAACGAGATTCCCTTTGCAATTATTGCATTCTAATAAAGAAATGCCACAAGTTTTTTTTTAAGTTGACCAAATTTCTAACCAATGGTTCTCTAAGAACGTTAAATGGTGTACGATTATGTGCTACCACTATGATTACTACGAGATTACATGAATTGTCGACGGCAGTGGTCAAACAAAATGTAAACAGACCTTTTTTTCTACAAATTTCTTGGTTTGTATATCTGTGAATGCGGAAAGGGCCTATATATACTTTAAAAAATCATACTGCATTATTCAATCTTTACCATTTATAACGAGAAGGATCAAGTTCAAGTGTAGTTTTAACCTCATCCATCATCGTCTTACATAGAAACACCATAAATGTTTACCGGTTCGCCTGAAACATATAAGTCAACCAGTGATCAAAGGAGTTGAAAGCAGAAATCCAGCTCATTAATCTGATTTAATGATCTTATTTTTTCCACTCGTACATCTCCTTGTGTAAAACTGGCTACTCTTGCTGTTGTCTAGTAAAAAGTCATTTTTTTCTACCAAGTTTGCATTATTGCCATTCGTCAAAAACTGTAACGACTTGTTGAAGAAAGTTGACACAACTTTGAGATTGTTAGTAGAAGCTGCGTTAAAAACAACGAGCTATATCTTTTAAATCTTGCACGTCAAGCCGGGGCATATTCTTTTCCGCGCAAAAAGTGATAAGAAAGTGATTTACGCGTTCCTCAGTCAAATTGACGAAGAGGAGCATTTTTCTTTTGTAAGTATCATAATTAGTAAACTGCTGTGACTGCTGTGTGGTTGGTAGACTTGCTAAAGTCCGATTATTTAGCCGGTGGCGATATGTGCCAGACAACGAGACATATTTTCATTAAGATGAAGCTTTTAAGAAAGTTGGCGTTGTCGCCATCAAATAATCAGGTATATATAGAGATGTATGTGTGTGTATATATCTCCATAAATTACTTATCTACTTAAGCTATTTACTTTGAAACAAATCAATTAAATTCCTTGAAGGGACATTGTCTCAGGAAATAGGTGGTAGCCGTGTAGTGTACATACACATTCAACGGGTTAGATCGTAGGTATGTTAACAACCGCAGTTAACTAAAAAGTCCTTGTGCACATTATTATCGTACGTTACGTTATAAAAATACTGTTGCGAAACCAAGACACACTAGTCGAAATTTTACATTCTGGTCTTTTGTCATCGTCCAAAATATATAATAGACAGTTGAATGCACACACACACTGCAAAATAACAAACTATTAAAATTTACATTTAATTTGCACTGTTGCTACAATATAAATATGCGCCGCATTTGAGTGCAGAGCAACAAGCATTATGGCATATGCCGTAGGTAAAATGCTGTATGTTCGGCTACCTACTCACTAGCCCACTTGGTTTGCAGATCTGTCTGCATACATGGCTGAAAAATCAGCGACTAATCGCACAGATTGATCTTGATCACAAAAAGTGAACCAAATTTAAAAGGCAATAATTGAAAAAGTAATAATCAATTTTTACAATCTATAATTTTAGTTTTTATCATTCGTAGTAACAATCAATGTTAATACTTTTATTCAGTTTGCCCGTATGATTTGTAATAATTCATTTTATTTCTGCAAGCAACTCAACTCAGACATACACACACGCTTCGCTTCGACCCACTGAGGGAAGCATATATGCATTTGTGGGGAACCAAACAAACTTTAACATATCTATTGATTTTAGCAACACACTATCATAAAACATGCAAATATCCTACATGCCACTTATCTGTGTATATAAACGTGTATTGAATCATGGTCATTTAACACTCAAAAATTGCTCCTAATTGCAGAAACAAATTAGGAAAGCTTTGTATTATTATAACCAGCCAGAATAAATTGTGTCGTTTTAGGTACGTCGATATGTATAACAAACAATTTGTGATGTTGGGAATTATCTATGCCCCCATCATGAACACCCTCAGTGAACATTGTGCGCAGTTGTTAGATAATCGCAATCATTCATTTAAAAGTTGGATTAGGAAATGTTTTAAAGGGCTCGGTTCCCTTTGTCTCGATATTTTCACGAAGCCCTTTTTACTTAAAACAATAACTCAAAAAAATCAACCCTCCTCCACCTCAAGTACCTGAGTACCTACTCCTGTATGACAACGGCAAAAAATAACGACATGCAGGCAGACTATCGTGATCTGATCTTGGCTCATTCATTTCATTACAATGATTTTTAAATCAAATTCAAAATCCCATATTCAAACACGCACACACACCATTAACCCTCGTTACTATTGTCTGTCATCAATACATACTACTACGGACACCCAACAACAACCCAGCTTATCCTGTACCTACGGAACCTACATATGCGTCATTGAAGCAAACTTGGTACCGTCAAAAGACGTCGTCGTTGCAAAACAAACTGAAGTAGCAACGTAATACTCTCATTTTCTGTTGGCGGGCGGGCCACTGCTGATAATAATACTTAGATACTCTCCACTCTAAACCAATTGACACAAAGATAACTGTTGATAATGCACTGATTAGAAATGGCTCACCTTTGGTGAACTACATTGTCTGCAAAATGAAAAAAAGAAAATTGGAGACTGCAAGCATAGATCATGCCATCCACATCGGCGGTAACAAATAACAAGCATAATAATTTTTCATCTCTTCTCTGCAACCCCTTCCTAACAAGCAGCAGCAGAGCAGTGGTGGTGATCATCATTATTATTATGAAGGCACGTAGCCGAGCTCTCATTAATAATAGACTATGTTTGCAGAGTGTAATTTTTCGTACGTTCAGAATGCAAATCAGATTCAAAGTCAACAGTCAAGCTGAAGCGTCGACGTCATTTTAATAACCACCAGCAGACCAGTTTCACTCTCTTTCGCAGCAGCGAACCCCGTTTGAATGGCGGTATACAATGTTAATTTTTTGGCTGCGACGCTGCGTCGTCCAAGTCCGTTAAAGGGAAAGATTATTACTTTTATTATTTTTATTTATTTCAAAAGCAATTATGCTACACCATAACTTTTCTCTGCGTACGGTGTACTCTACTCCGTGCCTTGCGTTGTTCGGTGCGCATTCTTCTCAATAAGATGCTTTTAAATATAATAATAATAATAATAAGGCATGTTAATCCCATATTCTATTGAAGACCTTACGTAGGCATAGGTGCATTAAATAAGCAAATTGTACTAATGGCCAATTGATTTTTTTCATCCACTTCACTTGATGGCTGAGATATTCAATCGAATAATTTTCCTTTCGTTTTGGCTCGGAAATTAGCATTTGTATTCTGTGCTGTAAGCTCATATACTTGCACATTTCAATATTATATATCATTGCACTATTGTAGTAAGGCAGTGAGGCAATAGGACATACACAATAACGATGAGATGATCATGGCGAGGATGACGATGTTTCAACTTCAACTTTATTCACTACACGCAGCACGGTGGCAATGCACTTACCCATCTTGATGTCATCACTGATCAGTATGCAAAAAAGATGTTTATTGACGCTTGTATATCTGTAAGAATGCTGCATATTATTATGCGATGATGATGAAAAAAGAAATCTTTTCGTTTGTGTACGTAATACCACCACCACCATCACCACACCAGGAACCACTTTTGCATCCTGAACTGTCTCAGTCAACACAAAGTGTAAACAGATCTCTTCTACACACCATGTTATTTTATTATACTCCTTCTTTAAATAATGAGTTCAAAGTTGGCTTGGCGTTACACCTGAAGCATATTGTAGTTGGTTTTCCACAGACAGGAGAAGGATACATATTCATATATTTTCAAAACTAGCTTCAATGACAAGTCCTCTTCTTCTCATTCATTTAAAAAATCATTTGTCAAATTTCTACAGACTGCAAGTATAAATTTGTTCACTTTTTGGTGACAGGATAATACAAATAATATGACATAAAATTTATTTGCTTCTGTAACTTTTGTTTTGACATGCGAAAATTTGATGAAATTTTGCTTCTTTCTTTTTAATGTCTCGTGGCGGGTCATTTACATGTGTGACTTGTTAATGAGTAGAAAGATTGGCGCAAAATATGTGTATGTGCAGAATGAAAAAGTTGGTAAAACTTGAAAGTAGCCACTACTGTATGTGTTGACTACATGATGTCTGCTGTCCACGTACTGCGCTGCACTGCGAAACTACATCTCTTCAAAAACTGCATTTTAGTAGACACCGTACAGATAAAGTGAGCCAAGCCGGTTGACGATCCCATCATCAACTCTCTACTTATACTAGTGCAACTAGTATGACTCATTATAGCTCATTTGCGTTTAAAAACGCGATATAGCGTATTAAATAAATACATATTATTACTATTACTGCTCAAATGAGAGGTAAATACGATTACTGCACATAAGGAGGCATTATTCGGCTTGTACGATAAGTTATAAAGAGGGGGAAATGCCTACCAACCTCGCTCGGTGACACAGTTGCATAAATTATTAGGAAATTTCAAACTAGACGATTTGTTTCGATTTTCCATCTGTATTATGCCGGGCTCTTGAACTATTTTAACTCGAATAGGCTACTTTGGTACTAGTTTGCTACGTGAGCTTTTATCCATATAGTTTCTTCGCTGGGTAGTAAGAGATCAGCTAACGGTGTGGTGGTCAGTGGTCACAGATACGATAAGGTGATTGAAGTTGGCACTGTCGTCTTTTGTTTTATCCCTGCGTCTCAAACGGACAGACGCTGATGATTATTATTGTAGACATTGTAACAGTAATAACCCAGCCCGAAGGTAATAGGTTAATAGAATTCATTTCATTCATTTGGGATGGAAAGGTTAAGGGTCTGTCCCTGCCTTCCAATTTCCTTATTGCAAACATGAAGCGAAATTATGTGACCATCAGTCTCCGCATACTACTACTACTGTGCTAGCTGTACAACTTATAGGGATGGATGGATGATGATGATGACATAAAAGCTTGCCAATTTAAAATGGTAAAGACATTTATTTATGTAGAAATGTTGTTTTGAAATTTACCTTTGGCACATACCACGTCTGCGGATTGCACACACAACACTACACACATACACACACAAACTACAATTTACATTTTATGAATCAATTGATGTTGTATTTAGCTGAAACATTGTCACTCGCCAGCCCCACCGTCCCCGTCGTCATATTTATTTATCTCTCTTGAAATTGAACAATATTATTGAACCATTAATTTCTTTAAATGTCTTCGTATGGCAAGGTGCATTGTGCCTTTCGGTTAGATGAACCTAACGGATTATGCAAGTTTATTCTGAATCAAATCAACAAAAGAAATTGAAGTGGCCGCCAAGAAAAAAACCAATAATGAAGTCAATTATAAATTCTACGGAGCTCGATACGATGATGACAGTTGTGTGTTAGTAACAAAAACATTGAAATTCTGTGCGTGTTATGATGGATCCACCTTCTTCTCAGCAGCAGTAGTAGTGTCATGTCACGTTGCACACTATTTTTTGAAAACGGAATGGTAATAAACACTTTTAGAACAGCGTCGGAGCCGCCACACATGCACGTTGCTGCGTATCTACTACTAGTGTCTGATGTTGTATGCATTTATTACAAGATTCTGTCAAAAGGAGAAATAATAAAAGTTTAGAAATATATGAACTCTTAGAGTGAAGGGGAGTGTGTGTGAGTGAAGATGACGAGGAAAAATAAAGTTTTGTCCTTTTCAATTTTGTTATTACCTAACGCATTTTTTGAATTCTTACATTATTACTGTAATTTTATTAGGTCACTTATCTCATCACTCATGAATTTGTGTCACACCGCATAATCGTACAATGTAGGTAACTAATGTTTGGTCTTATGACGATACTTCTGTACCGTTTGGCACGTACTGGTAGTAGCCAAAAATCTTTTACAAAATTGTACAACAGTTTTACATCGTCGTAGTCGTCGTCGTCGTCAAATAAAATCATAAATCTTTTTTCCTTTTATTTTTGCTCTATGTGAAAAACAAATCCTGGTGATTTGACTCTTTTCTTTTTTCTGTAATGTCGTGGTAGCTCCATCTTCTCGTGAAATTTAATTCATGACAAATATTATTGTTGCAGAGTTGCAAGCAACCAGTCAGATTGATTGAGCAATCTGTTGTGTATGTGTAGTGAAGTAAAGTGAGCAAGTGCGCAGCAATCATGTAAAAATTACGATTGCTACGATCCCACAATCAGACAAGACAAGAATGAGCAGCCAGTGACGAATCATCCCTACTACCCTACATAAAAACGCATTTCTATTTGATTATATTTTTTTGTACTTTTCGCATGACTAGATAGATATGACGAGATACCGTCAATTTTTCCTTGATGCTGTTGCAGATGCTCATGCGCCGTTGATGGTGGTGGTGGTGGTGGTGATGATGATGATGTTGATACAAAATTGACAAAAGATTTCAATTCTTTATATTTGTCAAAAATGTAATGGTTTGTATAGTTTTAACATAAAGCAATTTTCTTGAAGAAGAAGAAAAAAGAATTGACTTACTTTAAAGCTTGCTCTTACTCATCTTCGTCACACCTAATCGTAATCATCGTAAGTACATCTTTCATTATCCCCCTCAAAATACAATAAGCCTTGTGTGTGTGTACACACAAAAACAGGTATTTTATTAATAAAACGGATTCCCCGTAGGTATTACATGTGTATTGCGTATAATGCTTATATTCATTAATTTTGGGAACATGCTTGTCATATACCATTTATCCTTATCATCATACGCAATCTTGAATCTGTTTGGGTGCCTACTCGTCATGAGCCATGTTAACATTTTAAGGCAACTACTAATAGGGCCAAGTCAATGAATGAACGATTCCCCCTCCGCAGATTAAGTCGACAGGCACGAATGTTTACGTTACATTATCCAAAAGACCCTAAAGGAATAGGAATCAGTTGTTGGGTTACCAGAAGAAGATGTGCCTTTGCAAATTGCTTGGGCGAATGTACCTGCGACAACGAAGAAAGATACTAATGGCACGATTAATCTTGCAATGGTTATCGTTGTTACTCGGCGAGTGACGGCAGGAGATAATGGACTGTTGTTGTATGGCAGAGCTTCCTAAAACGAAAGTAAAATTTACAAACAAACTTGGTATGTCGACGTGCATGTACATCTTTACCAAAGGGTTAATGGCAGGACGTAAAGTCGAGGACGTTTGTTCCTCCTCCGTGAATTAGAGAGAGAGAGAGAGAGAAACGTGTTTTACACATGCCACTGTTTAGCTACAGTACCAAGAAAAAATTTATTAAATCAAGTGCTAAAGCTTGAGATATTTATCGGTGATAGCGGTATTCTTTTTGTTATTCAATGAGTATCGACTTTTTATCGTTTTAAGAGACCCGCATATATTTATCAGAAGTCCCCTCACGCATTTTTGCGAGGTTCAATAAAATATTTTATAATTATATATATATTACCTCCCTTTTGTTCGTATTTTTTTGGAAATTGCAAGGACGACTTAATTGGATGATGATATGACCGTGCATTGGTGCACGGTTGTACCGTCATCGGGTCATCAAACTAACTAAAGCTGTGATTATTATCCTTGCCGTAATCAAAAGTAGCAAAACAGTGGCACTCTCTGTACTCTGTACACTCTGTACTATTACTATACAGTAGATGTTTGTGTTTATACAATAATGATAGCAAAAGTGAAGAAAGCAACTTACATATACGGTCATAACGATTTGGCGATCGCGTGGAGACTACTGCATCATTAAGCGTTATTGAGCTATCTCTCCTCTCTTATCAGTTTTGATCAGTAAAAAAGTCGTGGAAGAATCTGAAAAGGGGCTCTTCAACTCTGGCACGTACCTGGTGTTACCTTACCGTGCCATATCACATGGATATCAAAATTTCAATTGATCTTTTTGTGCGAATCGCGGCCTTCCTTGAACTTTCTATATAGGTATATACTTTGTTATTATCTGCTGCAGAGGGGAATCTGTTTGAAGACGCCTCTATGACGTTATGTATATGCAGCACTCGGCGCACACATGATTACAATGCACTGCCAGTAACTGTTTAAAACCAGATTTTTTGGTACAGTTCTCATATACTAGAAGGTTGGTAGGTATATGGGTGAATTATGAGTAATTACTGTATCAAAATCAAAATTAAACGCAATGCGAATTCTGTTTGATACAGTTGTTCGCCTGTACTCCTCCTGTCACGTGAAGTCGATTACAGCGATAACAAAAAATATCCTTTCTTTTGTATACAAAGACGTTAGGATGAATGGACTGCGTATTATTATGTTGTGCTATGGATTTTTTCTCTGCTGCTCGTTTTAGTGTTTGCATTGACTAACGCAAAAAGAGCGTACACACCGTCGTCGTATTGAACACCATATAAAAGTTTTTATTCATTCAAGTAGGTGAATTTCATGGCTTCGTCGTTATCATGAAAACGCACTGCTTTGCATTATCGCCACCCTGCTTGCAAAAAAGACGATTTGATCGGATGACGTTATAGCTGCAAGAAAATAAAGTACGTTGGGTTGTCTGCACTATGTACGTACTTCAATGTACATATTAC
>JAHZNE010008290.1:0-12250 GCA_027744055.1 Callyntrura sp. NNG-2020
TACTGACTAAGATCCAGAATGTCAACTCCAAAAATTGATTTGGGCTCCAATGCCAGCACTGCAGCCCTGGGAAATCGCACTCTAGATTCCACATTTGAAATAAAGCTAGGTAATTGCGTAAGAGCTTGTACTGCTTCTTTCCGTTTATAAGGTGTATTTCTCACCAATGACGAGACACCGCCAAAGCTACCTACCTTAGTAATGTCAGTGTAATGATCAATGATGTTCTTGCTACTCTTGGACATTTTAAATACGAATGACCAAAAAACTAAGGTCGCACATATTTATAATGCAAATGCAACAAGCAATCTGAATTCAGAACAAGTTCTGCATACCAAGCCACAACGTTTAGTCACCGTTTTTAACGTTTTTTCAATTTTCTTTACACGATCCATAATGGTAAGTTTATGACATTGAGCACAATATGTAGTTATGTAATTTACATTTTTATACTTTTTACACAGCGTGCAACAACACAAATGTAGCTGTAGTTGGTATTGAGAGTTGGTAGAAATAACCTCTTTACACTTTAATATACTACGACACTTTGAGCACGAGAATCCACACACCGTAATAGTTTTGTGCAAGTAAATGGTTACTACTGATATTCTTTCCAGATAACTTGTTGCTTTACACTGCCAATTTAGACAGCTTTGGTAGCTGATTACGCGGTATTTGTTTCTTGCACAAAACGAACAATTACATTTATCAAAAATACTCATTTTAATTAGTTAAAATAAATCTATTTTTGAATTTGATCCAGTTGACCTTCTTCTTGTTATCATGTTTGAAATCAGTAGTGGTTGCCCAATTAAAAGCCTTTAGTTCTTCTTTGTTAGCACGGTGAATTAGAAGATTATATAACTCTATTGGGAGAACTTTGTATATTTGCATATCATAAGTAATAATCTGACATATACAAGATAGCTTTTGTTAAGAGAAATGCTAAAATACTTGGTAAAAACGTATTGCACTTTATTAAAAGTTTCTTAATTTGTATGATGGATAGTCGCTTCCGTTTTCCAAGTTCTCGGAACTTCTTTAACGACTTTTGGATTGATGTTTCTTCCTTGAATTCTATCTCTTGAATAATAAACTTGCTGTTTTCCATTCCGTTAATAATAAGCTCTACCACGGCTACAAGTTCTTCATCAGACGCATGCGTAATGATGCTCTTCCGTCTTTTGACCGATTTCTCCTCTGATAGTGTTCTTAGAAAAACCAAATGTGTTTGTATATTCTCCATGGAAATTTAGTATTACTTTACATCTTAACGACATATTCCAGAATGTGATGCTATTTCTTATTATCACGTGTTATAAGAACGTAATTTTTTTCACTCTACTACGTCGTGCCACATTTAAACTCATTGCAAATGTAAACTTCTGTTTCGGCGGACGGTAATAACGTATTAGTACAGTAACTGAACTTTAAATGTGGAAATAAATGAACAATTAATGGCTTGTATGGTTGAACGGAGCGACTATATGCTTTCAGCAACGTTTTACTCCCAGCTTGAAGCTGGCGCTGTAAAATTGACAGGTAACTATTATCACGTAAGTTTCGAAATATCACAAGAACATTCATATTTCTGTTGATGGCTGTACCTCCGTCAAAGAAGGGGCTGTGCAGATGAAGTAAAATAGATGTATTTGTATGATGACATGACATCACTGCAAACTTTTCAATCAATTTTTGTTCAGCGCTGTTTTTTATTGTAATTTTCTGCCAGTGGTCGTCGATGACGCATAATAATGAGTCGTCGTTTTTATAGTTGTCAAGGTCAAATATGTTATCTGTAAATATTACGTCGGGTCGTTTCTTTTTAAAATGTACGTACGTGTCCTGTTCCATTCCATATATATATAGTATTTTTTTGGGTATCACTTCCAAAATATGTTCTATGTTTAAAATGAAGTTAAGACAAAAACTCGTTTTTCCTGTAGATGAAGCCCCAATTACCCCACAAAAAAAACCGGGTCTCCAGCGAAACGTTATGGTAGATCCTGCCATGCTATGAATTATACGAATGATGCCATTATTAATGAAGCCACAAGCTATATATATGACACATATATATGTCTACAACCTTATTCGAGGTCGACTTTATCAGCAAGGTCGTCGGATACTGTTAAGGATAATTGTTGGCTTTCGCTTTCTTCCACCATAGCAATGTACGACTTTAATAGACTCACAAATTGTTTCATTTCACCCTAGGAAAAACACGGGCACTTATATATCTGCCAATATTGTAAAATGTTTATATGAGAGTGGGATACTACACTTACATAATAAAAATCCAGACAAGAGCCTATCCATAATTTAGATCCAAATCGTTTTAAAGCAGGATTTCGCAATCTAAACACATATCCATGTTTAGTAAAATATGGACGAACCATAAATGCTCGACTAGGGCTGATAATCGTATAATTATCAACAAAAAATGCTTCGGAATCTCTTTCTTCTAGTGTACAAGTGTCATTTTTCAAAAAATCAATTTTTTCTGGTTTAAGGCCCTTCACCATAGAGATTTGTTTCATTACACGTTCAATTTCCTTCATCATTTCAGATATCTCCCACAAGCTTGCTTGCATAAAAGTATTTTTTATTTGATTTCCCTCTTTTGCATTGGCTGTTACTGGTGCGTTTCGACGAAAAAACGCCACAAACCACATATCAAACTTGGTTGAAAAATAAAGACGAATCAGGATACTTCCAATTCTTACTGTTTCCTTTGGGTTTGTATAAAATTCCGGTGTTCGCTCTGGTTGCGTGTCAACATCACCAGTATCTGATATAAAAATAGAGTCGTATGATTTTGCAATTTTAATATCTCTTTCATATTGTGGATGGTCAGCCACATCATACGCAAACTTGGTTTTTGCTGCTTGGTCTAATGCCCCTCTTATCTTTTCGTAATGCTCTAATGCTTCAAAGTCATTACTTTGAAGCGCCTCCTTAATTAAACCAAGTTGTGTTTGCTTCCAGTCATGCATTAGAAAACCTCCGACATCTACGCAAAATAAATTATTTCTTGCAAAACTTGATTTTATTGCACGAAAAAGATCCATGGCGCTCTGCATTACCCACAGTAATGAAGTCGTACCAAATAGTAAAAATCCAACGTAAACTAATATTAACAACATACCAAGTGTAACTCTTCCGTTCGCTTCCATTTCTTCGCTGATAAGTGTTGGGTTCAAAATATTTTTATAAACTGTAACGAGACAGTTCTGAATCTCACATATTTATACAAGTGCATTGACGTCATACATTGATTATAATAGGGTTTATATTATTTTGTACAGCGGTATAATGAATTTATTCGGCATTCACTGTTTAGTCATAATCTAGAAACATGTGCACAAGAGATGTCCTCGGCAGCAGAAAAATTGATGTAAATTTTTCTTGGGATGATTATTTGCGCGGTTCAACGCGCACAGCAAAATATTACAAGAAATTTTCGCGGAACGCAATTAGAACCACAAGTACTTATATTCCGTCGAATAAAAAAATTACTTTATCTGCTGATCAAGAAAATGTGCTTGGGATCACAAAACAGTTTTTGAAAAATTGTAGAGAGGAACCTTTTCAAATGATAATTATTAGTCAAAGTGGGGGAGGGAAAAGTTTTTTGTTAGACTGTGTATACGACATTGGGATGGAGATGGGGTTGTGTGTTAAAATTGCTACTCCCACCGGAGCTGCTTCCACGGTGTATTCCGGAAAATGTCAGACTCTACATTCTTTGTTTGGTATTCCAGTGGGAGAGAATTTTGAGAATATTATTGAAAGTACTATCCCAGTTAAAACGAAAGAAAATCTCACCGGGATTAATCTACTTATTATTGATGAATGTTATCTTTTGCACTTACTTTTTTTATACGCAATTAATCGTCGATTACAGCAAGCATTAAATTCAGATTTGCCGTTCGGAGGTGCTTCAATTATTATGGGAGGGGACGTTTTCCAAAATTTAGCAATTGGTGGTATTCCGTTGTACTACCCACTAGAGATTAATAATAATTATGCTCGCTCAGCCAGGAATATATACTTTGGAATAAAAAATGTGTGCCTTCTATCTTCGAACCATAGACAGGCAAAAGATAGAAACTATCAAAACTTACTCATTAAAATAAAAGACAATTCCATGACAAAGGAAGATCTTAGAATTATAAATTCTAGGTATTACGACGAAATAAGTGCCAAGGAGCGCACTATATTTGAGGACGCCATATATTTGTCTATATATCGCGATGCAGCAAGAAAGCGTAACGAGTAAGTAATCAGGCTGAATTGACACAAAATTGCATTAGTAATACAAATAATTATCAATAATTTCAGAGAGGTGGCGCGAAAAAAGGATTGTGCTGTACTAAACCTTTATTCAAAGAACTATGGAACAACAGATAACGGGGTAATGGATTCCGTGTATTGCTACCCTGGTGCAAAATTAATGTTACTATCCAATATTAGCGTCAAGGACTCTCTCGTCAATGGATCAATTTGTCAATTCATGGGAGCTCTTTTTCACCAAAATGAAAAAAGGCGAAGACAGCTTGCTACACCACAATGCATTTTTGTAAAATTTTTTAATTCATCAGTTCCTACGTTAGAAGACGGCTCATTTCCCATTTTTCCTGAAAAACAATATGTAGGGACTGGAATATGGCAATCCACAGTTTCAGCATTTCCCGTCATAAATTCTGATGCTGGCACAATCATGAAATACCAAGGACAAACTTTATCCAAAGTTATTATTAAGGTTGAAAGCGCATACGACCACGCATTGTTTTATGTAGCATTCTCAAGAGTGGCGCAATTAAATGACGTCATGCTGGTAGGACAGCGATATGAATCAACTTTGTTTCCGTCTAAAAATAGACACTACATGTACAGGCAGCACGAAATGGCCAGACTACGCGCCCTAGTGAAGTCCACGATGTGTATTTAAGATTAATATTAGAGCTGACCAACCTATACCCAATTTTTATTTTATCTACGTCAAACATCTTGTTAATTATAGCTGAGTTGTGCATGTACTTGTGTAGCTGAGTAAAACCCCAGTGATCTTCCGATTATGTATTTAGTTTCAATGGATACATTCTTACAATCACGCGCAAAATTCAACGCTGCTCTTCGTCTCTGCTTTCGTCACGTTGGAAGCAAAATTTGCAGAAGAACGAAGGTCATTTGTGTTGCCGCAATAAAGTTTAATGACTTTGTAAAGGAGATCACAGAGTTTGTTAATGATTATCAAGAAATCGTAGAAGACGAAGGACTTCCATCTAATTTTCACCAAGCAAATTTTTATAGTAATATAGACGAAGCTATAATGGACACAAAAAAATGGTTGACTCCTCAGGCAAGTGTTACAACTCGTCAATTGGACCAAGTTTGCAACTCAATGAATACGGCCCTGTATTGTTCTATATATTTAATAAAAATGCTATTCCTTCCTGTGCTTTGTAAAAATAAAAAAGAAGACATTGAGACGTGTCAGAGGGAAATGGATATTTCGTTAAAATTTTTACTCAAAATGCAATCCCTAAGTAGCATTCTGTCAGTTTGCCTCAAGTTAAATCCAGTACAATTTATTATGCGTGCTACAGTTTCACCAACAAGGAAAGACTTTTTTAAGAATTGTACTGACCATCTTGGATATAATTTTACAGACAAAAATGTTTTAATGCAACGTAAATGGAACCGAATGATGTACGCGAGGAAACAAAGTTTAAAATGGAGGAAACTTTTATTACGAAAAAACGTACAGGTAAACATTATATTTCATTTATAATTATTCTGATTCACAAGAACCATCTGACGTCAGGTTGTCAGACGGTACAGTGGATCCTTCTGACGTGTCATCCATGATCCACGTAAAAGAATTCACCATGTATTCAGACGGATACATCTGTCTTCTTATCTCTGTTAAGATATACGGACAAAGTTTCTCGTTGTCTTCCACCGTCATCCCTGTACCAGAATGATTTGACAAAAATCGCCATGCGCGATGACAAAGGTCGTCGATTTCTTGAGGACCATCCTTTTGAAATTCCGTAAGTGCAATGAAAAGGAAGTGTTGTGGAAAGTTTTGAATAAGAGACAATGTGGAATTCTTGTAGTTGCAAATTGCCAGCAGACAAACCTTCAAACAATGTAAAACTTCCATGTTAGTCGTTTTTGGAAATAGACTCGTTGTTTTATCCAAAACTGGCTTCCATAAATTCTCCAGCGCCAGTACTGTCGTAATCATGCAAAGTATGTGCAATTCGATTGTTTCTTCGGTGGAAAGAGTTTTCCTCAAAAAGCATATTGCCTTTTCTCGTGCATTGTCACAATAGTTTACGAGAGTTGAAGTCGTATTATCAACAACTTTTTTCCATTGATCTGAGGTCATCTCAGTCAAACTCGGCAATTTTTGTAATTCTTCAATTGTATCTTCAAATTCTTCTAGCGAGTTTAGGATAGCCTTTGGACAAGAGCAGCAGTAAACGTGGTTCCGAATTAAATTGTGTCCTACAATGGCGTAAGAGTGTTTAAAAAGATCACACAAATCAACGTTACTCTCCATGATTTCATCAAAAGTGATGGGTTATTCGACAAATTTCAAAATGATGCTTTAAATTGAGTGAATATCTTTCTTTTATACTTTGGCAGCAGCATCAAACTTGTACGTTAAGTACATGATTTTATGAGAATAGTGCATTATACTCACAAGCGGTGACCTGTTGTGTTGGTTGTTCATGCAAACATGATGTTCATGTTACCCAAAGCCAATTTATTACAATTATTACAGCACATAAACATACAATCAGAACTATTGCAATTATTCACGCTACGTAACCTTATATTCATAATGTATTACAAGAAATTTATCTTTCTTATCTATTTATACAATCTGACCTTACTCATACAAATTCACGGTAAAATGAGCATCGCATTTTCGCTTTCAGGTTGTTCAAGCCGTTATCGCAGGTTTACTTCCAAGCACAGTGAGAAAATATGAGTTGTGGGTAAAGGTGAGCTGTAGTCATCGTAGCGTGCAATTGTTCACATATCACGGATATTTTTGCATTTGATTCTTAGTGCTACACGATAAAATAATAAGTTGTACTTAATCAGTGTTGCTCTACGTACAAGCATTACATGAAGTAGCATTATAGACATTAAAGAGAAGTAATTTTATATTACTATCTTGAACTCAACTAATAAAACTTACCTACTCATTTTAGGCAGGCCTCAGTATAATTTTGGATTACAACCAGGTCAGAGAAAAATAAATTGCATACCCAATGGTAGACTTAAAACAATTTTTAAAGCCGCTTTTTGCAAATGTGCAAGATTCACTTCGTTACCCATTTTGCGGTGGATATGTTTGTGTGACATTTGGCGGCGACCCGTTTCTTCTCCCCCCAAGATTTCAACGAGATTATGATATTACAGGAAAAGTATATACGCGTGTGTGTAACCATGTCTTTGATCAGTGCGTAGCTTCAACGGAAATTGACTATTTTTTATTCAACCAAGTTGCAACCGGCAATATTACTGTTGCTCAACTTAATAGTGCACGACCGCTACACTGGACAGCCAATAAATCGTTCACATCACGTCCAAACTATAACGATCTGAACCAAATAAACATCAACTCGAGATGCCCAAATTTTCGGGTGGTAATGAAAAACAATTCAGTAGTTTTTAGTGGTGGCATTCCACTAACAGTGCCGTGTGACCACAATGGTAATACGGATAAATGCATGTTTGATGCACCGGCTGTATATGCTATAAGCACACTAGTAAGCCAGGGGTTAATCCCGGAAAAGACGTTTAAGAAGCTACGTATAAATTCCTGGGCGACAAAAATTAATTCTGCTCTTGCAGAATCTAAGCTGTGGGTGGCAAAAAATGGAAGACAAAATAAACATATTACATCAACCGATGTAATTTTGGACCAGTTTATGTGGAGTTATGGTTTACGTGACATAGTATTGTGGCCACCGGATTTAATCCGGGGTGTCGACTTGACGACCTGTCGACAATTGTTACCCCCATGGGGATTATTTTATAGTGAATATGATATTGAAACGAAGTTTGACGAATTTGACCAAGCGGTCAACGAGTGTGATAATTTTCTACAATATATGGAAAATGAAGCTAAATACAGTCATTTTCTTTGCAGCATTCAGACGAACAACACCAATTTTGCTAAACAACCAGATATAATTCTGGAAGATATATTTGACGAGATATTATCATTTTTATAGAAACTGGAAAGATGGCAACTTTACACGAAAAAGTGGATAAGAAACACAGATTATTTCGGGAGCGCGAGGTATTTTTTTATTATTTTATTTGTCTGTTATCGTTATTACAATTAATGAATATTTTTAACACTAAAATATTGTTTTATAGTACGTGTGTACGTTCAGTGGATGTACCTTTCGTTCCAAATTCATAAAGATGTTTAATATACATGCTGACAACCACCAATGTCAATGTGGATCGTATGTTTCGGACGCCATCAAAACTAGGAAAAATTGTTCATCATGCAAAGCATACAAGAAGGAAAACAACGGTAGAGAAATGATCCAATTTAACCCAGAAGACTTGGACACTGGAATCTTTAGACGAGCGGATACCGCCTTTTTTGGAAGTGTAAATGCTTTTAAGTATGAGTATACGAGCACAATAGTGAGCATGAAAGAAGCATTTAATGTAGTTGATTTTTCATTGACGAAATTATTATCTCAATTTTTGCAGTACTTCAAAAATATTAAAATAGAAGTTATTGTAACATGTTCCTTACATAAAATAGAACGAAACGAAATTGTTGTACGCCACCTTCGATCTTGTAGCATTCGTATAATCCATTCCAATTTTTTGAAAGATTCGATAAATTTCGCGGAAAACTTTCTAACGGGGTTTCTTGCGATCTTTCAAGATGGAAGTTCCAACTATAATTTACTTTCCATTGACGATATGACAATTAAAATTTACCAATATATGCCAATTGAACCGCGTTCATACCTTAAACTGCCGGATGAGCTCAAAAACAGACAATCACTTGTGTCGATACGTTGTAAAAGTGGGTGTTTCATTTATAGTGTAATTTGTTGTATACCAGAATTTCGGGACCAAATTAAGCTTCCTAATCAGGGAACAAAAACGTATGAAGACTTAAATCGCACTCAACGACAAAAGCTCAAACGTCTTTGGACGAGACCATCTTCATACATACCTATACTTACAAAGATAAAGCAAGACAACAAAATGAATTTTGAAGACTATTTCGACTGTCCTCTTGATCGAATAAATGAATTTGAAAAATGTAGCAGTATATCCATCTGCATATATGAAAATATTGGCAAAAATGTCGTTCCCGTTTATCTCACTCGAGAGGATTTTAAAACTGTTGTTCATTTACTATTGCTACGTAAGCTTTCTTCTCCCAAAAGTCTTCAAACTGAAACAGTTGAAACAGAGTTTCATTATGTCAGCATTTTATCATTGGATCGGTTTTTGGGTAAACGAAATAAGCCTGGTCGAAGATACTGTCACTTCTGTCTAAAGCCGTGTCGGAAGGAAGATTTTAATACACATGTTGAGCAGTGTCGTCTAGGATCAAATTTGCAATTGCGATTTTTCAGTAATCCAAACGCAAAATATAAGTTCCGACAACTTTGCATGGCTGCTCCAGTGGATTGGAACATTTTTCTTACTCTAAAATATTATCCAGAGCCAATTGTACCATCCGTAGAAGACGAGAACAAGCACTTGTTTAGATTTACAAAACGAGAAAGCAATTTATTGGCATCGCATTATGAACTACTTTTGACGGGTCCAGACGGATGCATTGTTTATAAAGAGTCGTCCAGCACTGGAGAACGCATCCTTGAAACTTTAATCAGAAATCTATTGTTTATTTCATGCGAATGTGCACTTGCGACAACAAAAACGTATGTTCCAATTAAAATGAGTCTACGCGAAAAAAGAATTCACGAACTTAATAATTATTGCGCCTTGTGCAAGATTGACTTTCGTTCCTCTTCACTTGTATTTAAAACTGCGGATCATCATCATTTAACTGGCCGTTTTAGAAACACATACTGTAACTTGTGTAATTTGCAAGTTGTCAAGAAACCATTAGTAAACGTCTACACGCATTGCTCGAACGGAAGTCTGTTCTCGTTCTTGTTACGAGCAATGTCCAGTGATACGATTAAGGAAGTAAAAGTTATTCCAAAATCAGGGAAAGGAGAATTTTGTGGTATCATTTTAAACAAATTCATACGATTTATTAACATATACAATTTTTTAGAGTCGGACATTGCACAGTTGTTGCAGTCTACGATGCAAACAGACAACATGACATTAATTCATCATTTTCGCACTCTAACAGCAGTACTTAAAAATGAAAAGTCTAGAAAGATTATATTTATCAAATTTTTATGACCCATTCTCAGCCTTGATAGATAAGAAAGTTATGTATAGTGAACACTTACCTCAACGTGAACTTTTGAAAAACTATGTTGATGGTACAATACCAACACAAACAGAATATAATCAGTTAAA
Organism: Callyntrura sp. NNG-2020; assembly: GCA_027744055.1. Classification (NCBI taxonomy): domain Eukaryota; kingdom Metazoa; phylum Arthropoda; class Collembola; order Entomobryomorpha; family Paronellidae; genus Callyntrura; species Callyntrura sp. NNG-2020. Next base: position 10,573 of record JAHZNE010008290.1, read on the forward strand.
AAATATATGGGACGCAACAAACTCTACTAATTATAATATGTTTTTAAAGTTGCATGCTACGGCACAGAATTGTATACTAGCAGATCTTTGGCTTAACTTCAATAAATTTTGTTTACAAAATTATACATTATCACCAACTTATTGTTTCAGTCTAAGTGGTTACTTATACAACGCCGCAATGTTCAATACCGCGGCAAACTGGAATTTTGTTGTTGATGCCAAAATCGCCGAAATGATAACTCAATGGGTGAAGGGGGGGCTTGTAGGGGTATTTAAGAAGTTGGCAACAGCGTGTAATGAGCAAATTGGAAATTTTACTGGAAATGACAATGATCGTAATTACATTACTGCAATTGATGAACGAAGTAGCTACGCAAATATTATGCTGGGTCCATTGCCATACTCAGACTTTAAGTATTTATCCCCCGAAGAAATAATAGAAGCTGACATATTGAATGGGTCGGACGATTCCCCAAAACAATATATTGTGAAAGCTGATTTATCGTACCCTGAGAAATTACATTCGATGCATCGAAATCTACCTCTCGCGCCAAGCCGCGTTTTTCTAAATAGTGAAAATTTAAGTGCATATCAACAGCAATTATTTCGAGACGTATACTCCTGTCATGCAGACGAATTGAGTATGTCGAGATTAGTACTTTCGTTTTCAAACAAAAAAGGATACATTATGCACTCAAAGGTATTGAGATATTATGTAAAAATGGGACTAGAATTACATAATATAACGGACGCCGTCTCATTTATCGAAAAACCGTACCTTAAACCATTTGTGCAAAAAAATATTGACCTACGCAATAATACAGATGATCAGTTTCTAAAAGATTTGTTAAAAAAATTTAGCAATGCCCTTTTTGGGTCTTTGGGATTATCTACTCAAAACCGCCGAAATGTTCGGATCGCTCTTAGTAGAGAAGAATGCATTACTCTTGTTTCCAAAAAATCGTTCAAGAATTTGAACATTTTAGGTGAACGAATAGCTCTTATAGAAATGGAAAAAGAAACCGTTTTATATGACCGACCTCATTTTCAATTTGCAGCGATTTTAGACCTAGCTAAATTATCGTTATACCAAAAATTTTATGGCAGTATTTTAAAGGTATTTCATCATAGTCAAATACAAACATTACAGGTTCATACTGACGGGTTATACCTGCAAATATTTTCCCCTAAAAATAATATGGTAGAAAAATTTAAACAAATTACAATGAACTGTTTTGATACGTCTAACCTTAACCAGTCGAGTTTACTTTTCAGCGAAAATAACAAAGGAACTCCTGGTTTTTTTCGATTTGTATATGATGACATTGCACCGATAAAGGAATTTTGTGCAATAAAATCTAGATGCTTTAGTGTCTTGATTAAGTGTAAAGATTGTACTGAAAACGTAATTTGCTATGAATACCTTAAAAATCCATCAGGAAAAAACGTGAAAAAATTTAGTAGCCTTCCCACACACGTGGTTCGCAATATGACACACGAGACTTACAGATCTACGTTACAAAATGAACTAGTTACTTACATAAACTACAGGTCATTTGGCAATTCAAATTTACAACCAGGTGTATTCGAGAAACAGAAAGCTGTACTAAATTGTTTAGATTTAAACTCATATTGGCATAGTTGGAATGAATCGTTTCCATATTATAGTTGTGAAATA
>JAHZNE010008291.1:0-15327 GCA_027744055.1 Callyntrura sp. NNG-2020
TCATTACAGCGAGGTTATTGAAATATAAATAAAAACAAGAGCATTTTTAAAAGGTGTCACAGGACAATAAAATTGGGGATTATATCACAACACTAAGATATGGATTTCCTCCCCACAAGACAAGACCTCCATTATAAATGCACTGAATTTTTGCATGGACGAGCAAGCGTCATTACAATTATTACATATATAGGTAAATTTACATACATAAACTATGATTAATTGTAAATTTAAATAATTACATATCCTTGCCTACTTTACATATCTAGGACCTGTCAAAATTAAGACGACTGCAGTGAATGGATTAACAGAAGTACCTATGTACAACAAGCATTAATTTGCATGGTCTCTAAATGTCAGTTAATACACCGATCGGTTTTATGGTTTCGATGTAGGAGTCAACAACACAATGAAAAACTCTGTTATTTAAGTATTTCTATAGACCGGTCACGACCTACCTTTGGGTTTGTTACTACATCTATATCTCTACATTTGGTTTTAGTCTAACACAGGTATTCGTTGGTATTTTATGGTGATTAAAATAAAATATGCAATGCACTTTAATACACAGTTTGTTTAAAGGATGACGTGAGGAGGAACCGACCTACAAATTATTTTATACAGTATGTAAAATTGGTAATAATTTACAGATAATCTATGGTATCCATTATATAAAGCCCATTTTTACACGTAGAACGTCTTTCCAAACATTCTAATTTTTGTACCAGCCACAAGGTGGAGGTATTTTATGGTGATTAAAATAAAATATAAATATGCAATGCACTTTAATACACAGTTTGTTAAAAGGATGATGACGTGAGGAAGAACCATCCTAGAAATTATTTTATACATTATAATAAAATTGGTAATAATTTGCAGATAATCTTTGGTATCCATTATTTAAAGCACATTTTTACACGTAGAACGTCTTTCCAAACATTCTAATTTTTGTACCAGCCACAAGGTGGATAGGTTGAAACGAATTTGAAATAAATGTAATTTTTGTATACAAATTTTTCAGCGTTGAGTTCTTGGCCCTATAATCACCGCTGATTAGTACTATCAATCGTTGTGGTGACTGGTAATTGTTGGGAGCACTTCATGTTTTTAGGCTTTCTCCCCTTAGTTCACCGTATTTCTAGTACCACACTTGTGTAACAAGTTGGCGTAGTACTTTAGTGATTTGAAGTGAAAGCATAGTATACCTAATGTAGTTTTGAATCATTTCATGAGATGATACTCATATAAAGTTTATAGTCTCAAATATGCTCCCAATTAAAGTCAATTTATTTGGTTAATGGTTAATACCTTACGTTTACTCCACATTTCATATTTCCAAAAATTGTAACTCATGAATACGAACACACTTGCATCCCTTTTACAGCGGACAATTATGAAAGGATAAAAGCTCTGATTGTGTATTTGAAAAGTAAAACAAATATACAATCAGTTATATTTTAAGTCCGAAATACGACGTATTGAGTGTTTAGGCAAATTGAAGTTACATCAAAAAAGAGCTAAAAATTAAAGTTCCTTATAAGTGTATCAATAATGGTTAAATGGAGTACAAGCAAATTTCTGCAAGCTCAACAAATCATATACAACATGATATTGTAAATGCAAGTGAATTCAGATGATAATACATTAGTAAATTGGAAAAACACATTGTGCTTCTATCATCTATTGTCGTTGTAGCCTGCGAGGCTGGAACCAGTATCTGTTTTTTAAGCTCAGTCGACTTCGACTTTCATGTTCGACAACCCCATCTACACAGAAATATAGGTATGCTGAGATCATCCTGATGATATTATCATTGTCATTTTGGAAGTAAATCCTAACCTTTATATTCACGCACACGCACGCACGGCTTTTGCTTCCCCCGACAGCATATTTCCACATCCATATAAGCCGCTTCGAAAAAACCACCATGACGACATCAATAGGTACTGACCTATGATAATGAATGCTATACAAAATATACAGCTTCCACATTGTACATACTTATCATCATATCACCGTTCATCAATCAATACAACCTCTGTGCAAACATTATGTAACTACTCTTCATTTCAATGCACTCTCCTGCGGCACAGATTTCCCTATCTTTGGCGTCATCTGTATTCATAACTTCCATGCCAACCACAATGAAACCACTATGAAAAGCAGTACAAGTACAGGTTTAGGTACTATTGGGATCGCACCGCATTCAGTAGCATGATCCTGTTACCAGGGTCACATAGAGTTATATCTTATCTTCGACAAGGTAGCTCTCTCCAGTCTTGTCCCATAAATTGTCCTACTAAATATCATATTTAGTACTTTTCACGTTTCTCCAATGAGGACCGACACAAAGACGCTTTTGTTGGGTAGTTGGCAACTGGCAACGCCAAATTTGCATATTGCTGGTTACACAACAAAAATCAAGTTTATCTCCATTTTTTATAAATAAAAATCAATTAAACCTTAAACCTTGCTTTTTATTATGTCTATCTCTCTGTGAGAGTAAACTGGTTCAAATGCCTCCATATTATGCGTATTCTGCACCATCCTTTCTGCAAGACCTTCTATTAATATATAGGTATATAATAATAACATATCTGCTTGTCAAAGCAACCTGGTTTTTTAGGGGGCGTATTGAACGTGCAACTGTGCAACGCTACATTATGAGCATACAAGCACAATTTTTTGCTCTTCTCTTTTCAGTTTTCAACCCAGAATATCCTGTCACGTACCCGAAGTGCCAAAGCGCCATGGTGATGGGACAGACATATGGGCAGAAAGAGAAGACACTTTTTTGGCTATTTCCTTCCTGGCGTACGCTCTGAATAGAGCAGTAAAAAAGAAAGACTTGACGATACCCTCTTGTTCTTCTTCTTCCTTTCGGTTTGCTGGTCTCAATTTGTGCCTATAGAAGCATGATGCAATGTTTGTTTAGTTTTTAGTTTAAGGCGAAATCGGTTTCACTTTCGGTCCAAGAGCAGGGGAATGCAATGAAACATTCGTATTGCATCAGATAAAATTGCATGTTCAGGGTGATCCTGTTGTTGGAAGTGGAGCACTTGTTCCTTTTTGCAACAATCTGCAATTCTTTTGCCAGTTCTCTTTTTGCGTTCGCGGCGCAATGTTGTTGTGTTTGACCAGTATGAAAAGTGGCTGTGAGTTTGTGGAGTGCACAGTGTCAAGTCAAACAACAAAAATAAATTAAAATAAACAAACGCAACGTGCAGTGTCAGCACACCGGCTTGTCGGTTATTATTATCTGTTGTTAGCGTTTTATCCTGCAAAGATGGATTCCACCAGAAGACTTTTGCCAGAAGCAATCTCCCCCTCAGATATACTGGATACTAGTCCTCCTCTACCGAAAAAATATTTAGGATTTACTATTCGTCAATTTAAGTTTTTAATTACATACGGGTTATATAATGTTTTTAGAGGAGTTTATATGCTCATTATTGGTCCTTTTTATCCTCCCGAGGTAAGCTACAGTTTTGTTTAGGAAAATTATATTGCCTAATTTTAATGCCTAATAGTAGAACATGCATTCATTTTAGTTAGTTCACTATGTTTTTATTATAATTAATTATTGATGACTTTGGTTTGCATGCAGGCATCTCACCGGGGGATAACTAGGGCTGAAATTGGACTGGTGATGGGCGCCTTCAATCTGGCCGTCTTTTTCTCCATTTTATTGTACGGAAAATTGTTTGTAAGTGATCCAACATATGTAATTACACATGTTGCCACAAAAATCAGATTGTTCCCTTTCGAGCCAATTAAAAATTGTATCATGGCTTATAAATAGAAACTTTAGACTCACTGGCTCTTTTCATCCAAGACGCATTTCGATTATATATATATCTGTATACGATCTATAAAATCATTTTATGTCTGGCGCTGCTGTAATTTATGTACATTTTTATTACCGGATTTTATATCAATCGCTGTCACTCACAAACTCACCACAAGGCGTCCTGCGTCAGGAGGGAGTTACTATAAATACGTAGGACTGCTCATATATGAGTAGCTATAACTAGATATATGCAACTGTGTACATTAATTTTAATATCTCTTCATGGACGGGAATTTGATGGGGGAGATTAACATGTCAGTAAATAATGCCTTTCAAGGGCTTTCGGAAGAGCGATGATGTATGACATGATATAGGCCAGGGTCTCATATGCAAGCTGCAACGAAGGAGGATTTCAGGTGTATTACAAATCTCCAATAAGCAGGAATTATTAAAGACCACGAAAAAATTATACCCTCGAGACTTTTTCCACTGCATTTTCTAACGTAAATTAATGATACCGTCACAAGTACGAAGTATAGACAAAACAAAGGGACTGTACTGTGTGATCACCGCAGTTATGCGTCTGGGTTCAGGGAGAGATCCGGGTAAATATGACTAAAAGGCGTATGGTTCTTTCACTAGCTTGCAGTGGCAGAGGCTGGCACAAACAATGTCATAAATCATTAGAAATCCCATGAAGTGCTCTGTTGACTCCACTACTATGCGAACCAGCTAAAATTATTCACCTCACGAAAAGTTATTAATGTAAAAAAAATTGTCCAGTTATATATTGAAAGCCCCTCACATTTGCACATATATCCAATGTAGTACCTCATCTTCACAGCAGCGTGGAGTTATTCCCAGAAAAGGGGAAGTTTACTATTCCCAACAGATTCTCAGGAATAAGAATTTGCCAAGTGGAGTTCTTTATATCATACGTTAATCCAGACAGCAGATAACAGGTGAACCCACTAAAACTTTCAGTTCTGCACATTCTGTGCTGAAACCGGCATATGGTTATCTTTGAACTCACTATGCGTCAACGATGCACAAAGTAAAAAGTAAACAGGCTGATGACAAGCCAACCATGAGAATTTGTGTAACGCAGCATAACATTCGTCGCGACAGCATCCGTAGACAATTTGGAAATGGGAAGGGAGTACCTACTTTTTGATCCTTTCCTTACCGTCTGCTGACTGCTGACGAGACGAACCATTTGTTAAACATCAAAATAAAAAAAACGCTGGTAACGTATTATATGCCTGCATTGTTTTTTTCCTTTGCAGATACCCCGTTGTGGTCCTCACAGCGTTATAGTTGTCTCCACATTTGTTACGAGCATATGTGCCACCTTGTTCGGGTATGGTAGATTAAATGACATTTTAAACTTCACACTTCATTATTCCATTTGGAGATGTGTATTCTGCTGGACGTCATTTGTGAAAACAATTAAGTATGAATTACAACAACGGAACTTTTTTTCTTTCGTAGTTGCATGGGCTTCATAAAAGAGCGTACCAACTTTCTAGTCGCGTCGTTTGTGTTGCGGATAATAGGTGGCGCTGGAGATGCTGGTTTTTATCCTGCAGCGTATGCAATATTTGCTGTTGAATTTCCCGATCTGGTCTCCACTACAATAGTACGTGTGGAAATACGACTATACAACTGATAATTTTGAGTACAATTAACAGAGATAATAAAGAAAAAATTATTTTTCACATTTTGTTGCTTTAGAGCCTTTTTGAAATATTCTTTGGGATTGGTGCAATCCTTGGTCCTATTGCGTGCGGCCCTTTAATCGATGTAAGAAAAATACAACAAGAAAAATGAATTTAAAAAGCGATACAATAATGGGAAGTTGCATGCCTTAAAGTTCTGACAATTACAAATTTATGTAGGACATCGGTTTTGAATGGATGTACATCACAGTGGGAGGATGTCTTTTACTATGCTCCATTTTCATTGTGTTAGTAACGCCGTCGAATTCTCACTATAGCCAGGGCGAACAAAGATTGATCGGTAATAACAGCTTCGATAGCGGCTCCAGTGGGGAAAGTTGTACCAGGTATGGATGTAGGCAACTACTGAAAATACCTGCCATTCAGTTTACCATCTTTTGTCAGTTTTCCACTGCTGCAAGTATCGGTTTCATCATGGGAACACTACAAGTGTATCTAGAACAGGTTCGTAATAACATTCAACATTGTACATTTCACTTCGGATTTCAAAGACAGTTCAATAAATCGTTTTATTCTTGTATTTTCAGTTTCATCTTAGCTCTTTAGAAGTTGGATCCGTTTTCAGCGTTACCACTGGTATCTACACGATTTCCAGTTTGGCATGGGCTCAGTTCTCGGATAGGTTACGTTGGAACAATATTATTATTATAACCAGTGGATCTATCCTAATAGCTGCCGGCTTTGGTATGCTGGGGCCTCTTACCTTTCTCCTCGAAAAACCGTAAGCGTTCCTCCTACTAATATTTGTCGATAGATGTCTGGTTTCACGTCTCCAACGTAAAATTAAACCACGATTTTCATAAACAATGTTTTTTATCTTGAATTAATTACAGTTACTTATGGCCGACGTTAGTTGGCCTCTGTCTTCACGGAGTTGGGATTGGTTCCTCCATTATTGTCTCATTCGCTTATGCATCTACATCTGCACTGTATGTATATATGTGTATTCATAAAATAAATAGGAGATGTACAGTGTTTTATTTTAATTTTGGTCATTTTTTTTAGCAAACGAGGGTTTCCAAACACTACCACAACCAATGGTCTGGTTTCAAGTATTTTGGCGTTACCTTTTGCACTAGGATTAGCGTTTGGACCGGCCGCCTCTAGCATTCTTTTTGAAGCTGTTGGTTTTCAGTTTGCCACCATCTTTGTTATTGCGCTATCCTTTATTATCGTAAGTGTCAACTCAACCTGTTTTCGCTAAGACAACAAAGACAACATATAATTAATCTCTGTGTGTGTGTTCCATAGATCGTCTTATTATGAATTTTCTGATTTGATAAACAGGTTATATGGTCTATTGCACTGCTCATCTACAACAGAGCAAAACGACGTTCACCTCAACAGGTAGAGGTCACCACGTAGTAGAGAAAACTGTACTGTCACTTATTATTATCACTACCACTACACAAACTACCCCACCGATGATGATGCCTCGCTGTTTCTCGAAATACAATTTTTTCAATCATTTATTTTTTTAGTTTCTGTAAAAAAATGCTTTGAACGGTGAAAATAAATAATGCATCTATCTACATGTTTACTTTACGTATTCAAATAAAATTTATTTTACGATTCTCAACGACAAAAACTCTTGTTTCCATAAAACAGTAGTTGGCAGAAATTGTCAATGAATATAAAGCAGAGGAAACTACAGTAACTACTCCCCTCGAGACTGACTTCCAGCTTTTACTTCTTAATGTTTGTCAATACTACTTACTTACCTGAGAGAGAGAGAGAGAGAGAGAGAGAGAGTTAATACATTACAAAAATGTAGTGTTGAGGCTTTAGCAGTAGCTTTTTCATACGCAACGCTTCTGCAATGCCAAAACGACGTTTCCAATTTCAAATCAACTGCATTGCACACTACCATTTCAAATCCTCGCGACCAAGGAATTGCAAACTTGTAGCGAATGCACACGTACTTTCCATATCTCCACTCCCTCGCCATCATAGTGTTCGCCAGCTTGAAAGCCTCTTCCAATTCCCACTTTGCTGCCATGTATTCCTCTGTCGCTTCACTCTGTTTTGTTCGGGCCACAAGTACAAACCGGTACAGTTTCTACCGTTTTCGTTCAGTCTTCGTTTTGGAAGCCAACGGAATAGTATGGTTGCACTGTTTCTCCTCCAAACTGTTTTCTCCTGCACTCGGGGCATCACCAACTAACATCTTGGTCAACACTACTGCTGTGACCTTAGTGGGGTGTCCACTAGTCAGTTAAAAATCCAACTTTAGTTCATTTTTTCACGTTTTTGTGCCAAGAGCATACAAGGCGACGGGACAAGTGAAAAGCCAATTTTATTTTTATTCTTGTAAGCTGCTCCTACAGCACTAGTCTCACATTCCACCAGAGATTCAACAAAGAGCAAATGCTAACTAATGCTAAAATATAGTGTGTTTTGTGGCATCATCCCTGTCAGCCAAACTATCTCATTTTTTATAGTTTGACACAAACTCTTTTTTTTCTGTCTCGTTCGTTGACTATACCTAGATTCGTGTATCACGTTGCAGTACAATTTTCTTATTTAGTGTGTCCATGGCACGTACCATATTGCAAACTGTAGAGAATTTTTTGAAGTGAAAAGGGTTCGCCCTTCCCATTTTCCTCTATTTAGCGTCTCGTGGACCGAAGATAAAAATTCCTAAATTGACAGTTTCAACCTTTGTAAACGTGATACGGTCTTTTCATTAGCATCCAAAACAACAGCGGTCTTCGTGAGTGGCTGGTGACAAACAAAATCACCTCCAACAAAAGGTAAGAAACGTGAGCGTTTTCTTTTAAAATTATTAGTACTATCTGGTGTAATGCCACCAGACCTTTACTTTTACCCTTATCCCTTTGCCTCTTCATCAAAATGCACTTGAGATCCGAGAGGGTGAAAACGCATAATGCTTGCCAACCATAATACATTTTTCAACTGGAAAAGGGTCTTGAAAGTGAACAGGAGTGGAGTGTCGTGAGCATTTCAGCTCGTATGCGTTCTCCACTAAAGACACACAGTCAACGGTTCTTTATGCAGTGTCTAGCTCCCAGATAATAAAGAAAATCGTCTCCACAAAAGTACCTTTTTAACGGGTGAGGGCGAGGCGATGGAGTCTTGCACTCCAAATGTGCCTCGTTCATGCATGAAGACCTTGAGCTTTACTTTTTGAAATACAGAATGATGTAGAAATTTTTCTCTGTCTCTTTATTCATCTTATCCTATAGGACACACGTACACACGCATATATACATCAGCTTAAACCGTTACACACTGCATTCTGTCTGTTTACATAATACCCCCCTCTCCTACCCACTACTGCTGTTAAATTTAGTAAAATATCTCCGGGCATGCTGGCTAGAGATGAGACTAGAGAGCGGCTCATTAGTAGATTCTATGACTGTAGACATCATTTTGGGGAAAGGAGGAGTGATGAATGCGGTGGTGGAGAATGATGATAATAAAAAGATACTTCGTATGTGACACTGGCTATTTAGAATGCCCCAGCCAGTATGGAACTGTCGCATTGGGATAAAATTGTGTCTCAATTGAGATAAACTACTTGGCGAAAATGCATATGGTGTTTTCTGGCTTACCCAATTCTTTGACAACCCAAACGGCGTGTTTGGCTAGGTGGTGTATAACACGTTATTTACAACCGCCAACAACGTTAAACACTTCTACAATAAACAAGGAACTTCCCTGAGAGAATAAATTTCTGGGCCGGATACTTAGGTTAAATGAAAAGGATTATTTCAAGACATACTATATCATAATATACTTCAGAGGTATTAGATATAGGCAGCATCGCAGCATATATAATGTACGTTTATAAAGATTGCTGTTGCTCCTAGAGCCCGAGTAAACAATTTTCTAAACTGCACACAAAAAAGTGTAATCACAAAAATTTACCCTTCTGCACATTTCCCTCCTCCGCATGCAGGACACTACTTACAATTATTGTAAAGATGCACCCAGAGGACGGGTGAAAGTTTTGTAGACAAAGTTGCTCCGTGAAAACTGGGAAAGTAATGAATAAACAGAAAATTGGGCTAACAAGATTTAAATAAATGTATGGGGTAGCGGGAGGATTTACGGAGGAAGTTGGGCGCGCGGATGTTGAGTACGGGTACACTTGAACCAAGATAAATTTCGTTATTATTAATGCAGAAAGCTAAAATTGGATACTGTTTTCCACATTCTACACCTACTCCCACTACAACACCGTGCTCCTGCAACAGCACAGTACAATTTTGAAATTGCTGGGGAGATTTAAACAGAAAAGGAGGAAGGGGGAACAGAGAATAACTTTTAAAAAGTTGTCCATGTAAATAAGTAAACAAGTAAATAGCTGCAGTGAAGCCAGCGGTAAGGTCACCGATTAACCGTTTTGCAGCAATTAGCATGTTATCTACTTATTCAAACACAAGCACCTTTGGCGTACCAGTAGGAGCATGTTTATTTGTTTCCAGAGCAGATATTCCGTAGGGAATTTAGAAAACAATTTGTTTATTTCGGATTTTTTTCGTAGTTAGGATGTCCTCCTATTGGTTCGAGAGGCTTTGAAAGGACAGAAAGACTTCCACCTACGTCATTGCCACACATACAAGATTTTGAAACATAACGACTTTGATATACGGACTTCTTTAGTAGTTTTTTTGGGCAAACACCCTTTGCAGCAGCAGTTTACCCGAGTGAAGTGAACGACGACAAGAGGGATTTGAAGGAACAAGATGGCGTTGCATTGATGTACTCAATCCCTCTAAACATTAGATAGATAGTCGTCGAGAGAACAAATTATGTTCCAAAGGGATTATTTAATAAATGAAGTACATGTTTTTCCTGAATGTGATAAGCAAGTAGACAAGCACTTTTTTAGCAGATGAAGTGCGACCTCCTGAACGGAAAGGGTCTTAGGTCTTAGGCAGTCCCTCTTCAATAGAAACAAGTTCATGACAAACGCACACATTCCTACATATAGTGTGTGTATATACCCTAAGCACACGTGTACGCCAATGTACATATTATACACACATGCAGTAAAAAAGAGCATCTAGACACTTTTAAGTAATCTTCACTTCAAATTGTTCACAGTAACTTTTTTTGGCATGTCCTTAGGTTACGGGAAAAGAGGAGAACAGTGTAATATTATGCAATCTTATTACGTATGTACTTGAGAGACGGGTACAAATACACCTCGTAAAAGGCACACTGTTACATAATAAATTCAAACGGATTATCTCTCTCTCTCTCTCGCTCTTGCCTTGCATTGCCTCAGTCGGTTACAGATTTGAGGAGAGAAAACGATGATGCAACCCCTCTCATTCCGTTATTGTCTTGTATCACTCCCCCATATTGTTACTGCTGTCACAGGACATTGCCATTCATTGTAAATAAAGAGTGCCAAAAGGAAAGTACGTTTCATTTACAAGTTGTCGTGAAGCACTTTTTTGTTTTTGTCTCGCTTTCTCCCATCACCCATTCATCTTTGTCATTGCAACAATTGACAAAGCACACAGCCAGAGCAAATTTTCACTTTTCAATATATATGCCTGCTTAGTTGTCTCTTGTTTGTTCCTGGCCTTCAAGGACTAATGCAGGAGAAGAAGCAGACAGGAAGTGAGCACGGCTACAATAAGAATCTTACAGCTCGTTTCTTTCCTCTCGCTTTCCGTTTCCCTGCAGATATTCCTTTTCAACGGAGAGAAGAACAAAATTAGGAAAAGCAGGAGAAGACACACTCACTCGTAAAGACTTACCTCTCTGTATGGTAGACAAAGGGAAAGTTGGGCGACCTTAACTAAAATATGTACTTCCAAAACGAAAGGCACTAAAGATACAAGATTTTAATTGCTTCGTTCTCAAAGGAAATGTAGTTTTTCTCCCTTTTTGTTTTGTACTTTACGTGTCCTTCCCCCGTCGAACTGAATCCGATTCACAACGGTCTTAAATCTACGTAATAGGATGTAAGTCGATCAACGGGTATCAAATGAACAAGATATGCAATAGTGTCATTTTCCAACCAGTGTGTCCTTTTACAAAGAAATCCTCGATATATATTCGATATCAGAGATCGTTGGGCACAATGGCAGTCTGATATATCATCTTGAGTTGCTACAATGACTGTACTTTGTTTTTATAAATAAACCGTATAAATCGCTAACGGACAGGTAACCCTCCAAGATTTGTAGTACTTCTTGGGTTTCTACCAGCGTCAAAACTACCTTCGACAAGGAATTTATTCCCGGCAAAGTTCTCGTCTTCTAAGATTAATTCTTGTCATACAATTCGCAGTGACGCATCCGATTGCTTTCTCATAACTACTAGTCTTTGAATTTGACATAGAATTAAAACATCCGGAATACCACCACCAAGAGAATGAGTTGCTTGTATACATCATAGCTTTTGTGTCATATAGTCAGTGTCAATGCTGACAGTTACCTTTGTTTTACTTTTTACATAAACTGCGACTCATTTTACAGTTTTTTTTTTCATTTCCATTTTTATCAAAGCATCCGGTAACGCGGTCTTGTGCCCCAACAGAAAAGGTAATATCCGATGTATTGTACTGCGAGTAGCAGGCTTTAAAAGAGTACCATTTTATTATTATTACTACTCACAACAGGATTGGATTTGAGGTAATAACAGTTTCCTATCACTGCTATTGCATTGTTGCCACTACTTAGATTAGTAGTACAAAACGGGGAAGACTTCGTTGCGTATTAGGTGGTGGATATATGTATTGTTTTCACACAAAAGTGAGTTCAACATATGTAAACTAGGGGTAATCTTATTTACATTTTGCACCACCAGCAACACGAACCACAACAACTGGGTACTCAAGAGAAAGGGATTCAGAGAAGATGTTAGTATGTAAATCAGCTTTATTTTTAGGAGTCGGCGGGATTTTGAAATTGAAAACCGTATCTATATATAGCATGGTTTCACTTTATACTATGAGATATCTGTACATAAAAAGAATAGCCCCAAAATGTATCATGTAAAATGCCAAGTGTACTACTACCAGTAAAGATAACTTTACCCCAAGCTAGCGTCCTTGGGAAGCCAGGAAGATAAAATGGAACGAGAGAAATTCGCATTTGAACTTCACTCGAGAAAAATATTTTGAACGTCCGGCGGCTCTGCCACTATGTAGCCTTCACATTTTCTGGGATCTGTGGCATTCATGTTTATCTCTACAGGTTGCTCATTCCTTCAATTGATCTTGTACATTAGCAGTACTGATAATACAAATATGGTTGTTTGATATTTAAAAAATATGAAGCTGAAAATGAAAATATGCCAGTGTAGCTTTGAGCTAATCGAGGTGACACGCTGAAAGGAATTTTACAGCCCCGCCTCTAAAAATTCATTTTGAAGCATAGGAAGCGTTGAACTGTAAAATTTTAGTTGAACTCCATATCGTACAAAGCCGTTAATATCCGTTGAATCTTACGTCATTTCCTCCCCTCAATACCGAATGTATACCTACACTTTCCACCATTCAGGCTAGCTGATGCCTTTCTGATAAGATTTGTATTTACATATTTACCCGCTAATAATTTTCCATCGTTGAAGTTCTCCACCTTCTTTCACCGCTACCGGTCGATGTATGTTGATTTTGGGCGTTTGTGATCATTATATTACAACACAACCATGGCAGGACAAGAGTGACGTGTGTACTTGTATTATGTATTCACCTGTGAAGTAAGGACAATAGTGGCTGTCGATTACATGTTATTTTTATCCATTCACAAGGTACGCTATTGAAATGATAGGATAATTCATATTCAGGAAGTAAATGACATGTACAATTTTAATCGTATAATTTGAATCTTAAATTGGACGGCTGCAAGACGGAATATTGTGGTCTTTAAGTTTAGGTAAGTTTAAGTGTCTATCTGTCTATGACTGAAAGGTTTTCTTTGTAAATGACAGAAAAGGTAATAAAAAAGATAAAGAATTCAACCATAGAGTCCATTTTTTGTATAAAACTTTACCTTTAGAATATACTGACATTAACTTTAATCTGAATCTTTTAACAAAAACTTGTGTCCATATTCAGAAACTATTATCTTACTTGATATTTTTTGCAAAAGTTTCAAATTGCCACATTACCACCAATTCAATTATTGACTTTTACAGTTGCTGTCGACAGCATTTCTCATATTCTCCACCCAAGGTTGTATTAAAACTAATATTTTATATAGTACGAGCACGCTATCTCCGAAGTTGCATACCTTGTCGGTGTTCAATGCTCTCTCTCTCTCTATACTCTTTCCATTTGTTTATTCTTCTTGGGATACTCGGAAATAGCTTTCACGCAGTTCTGCAGCTTTGTAAATAATTAACTGTCAAAAAGAACCACACAAATACGCAGACCACCGAGGATTAGCTCCTCCAGATAGAGGCACTTTATCGTCATGACCGCACACGGACTATACACAAGCTGAATTGCTGAGTGAAGGACCGAGACATCAGATATGTGGTTCCGACCGTATTTTTGTCAATCAATTTCGAGTTGTGTAATTAAGTATGATGACAAATTATATAGTCTTCTTACTCAACAAACATTTATTTAGTTTATATCACAAAATCAACAACAGGTATAGTGTGTACAACTTTTCAAAATATTTAACACAATCAAGCATTCTTTCATTTCAAGTATAATTATACAAGTAAACTTTCACTGTTTAATTTAAATAATACCAGGTCAAAGAACTAATATTTGGAGAATAACAATGACCGTCGAGACTAATTGTTCACTCAGAATCAGATACATGTTACGCTATAAAACTGGCACAATCAATATTGGCGGTCGATGACTCAATATATACTTCAAGTAACACAACACATTCAACTTAAAATTAATGATTAAATAATTTATTAGATTGTAACTTCAGGCGATTGTGATACCCAAACACGTGGACAATATATCTTGTTCTAGAATCGGTTCCTTATTTACTACCAGTATTAATTTCAAATTTTTATTTGACTCTAATATATTGTACTGCTTTCAAAATACTGGATGCTGTTAAGTGAAAATTTCTTAAATACAAGTTTAAGTGCAAAAATGAACAATTGTGCTACACTTAACTACACTAAAACTACCTGCCACATTAATGGTGTTCAGTTTACGAGCTACACAAATGTTTGATCGAGGTGAGCGTATAATATGTGATCGCAGTGTATTAACATATCACTAGGAAGCATTGCATTGCTGTTATTGACAGTCTACTAAAATAGACTGTGAAGTTAGCTGGTCGAGCCAAAAATAACGTCATACGAACCAGCATGTTTCCCTTCATCACTGTCTTTTTGTCATCACTACATTCCTTTTCTATGTGACCAACATTTATCATTTCATAATGTCGACTTCGTCCTGCAGTATAAAAATAAATTTGCACAAAAATAATAGCACTACTCAATTCTACTTCCTAGTAGTGCTTCACACACGCTGGTGACCACTGACCTCTCTGTGGACAACAACATTTTCTTGACCCCGGGCCATCAGCCATTGACCCTTTCATGGCCCCCGCACTCAGACCACTGACCGATGCATGGCCCCCGGCCACCGATCCCTTCGTAGGACCCCGGGCCACCGGTGGCCCGTGAAGCACTGTTCCAAATCCGGGATACTAGATAATGTTGCATGTACGTAGAAAGTACTGGAGCCCAATGGTAGTCGTCAGTCGAAGTCATTGCAGCAGTAATGTCAAACTAAGCTATCTGTCATTATTATGAGACGAATGTCTCATATTGGTTTTACGTTGTCCGTCCGTCCGTCTGTCCGTCCGCGCGATATCTCGAGAACGGATA
>JAHZNE010008292.1:0-12518 GCA_027744055.1 Callyntrura sp. NNG-2020
ACTTTGATACGCAATGTACCCAATGTATATGTATGCTTAACAGGATGATCATCATGTCTGAAACATTGGTGCAGAAAAGCATCATGTCATCAACGATCTGTATCTAATGGATAGTTTTTTTTCAAAAAGAAGAAAGAAGCGGAAAATATCCAGAGGTACGACATGTGTCCTCTCTGCTGGTCATAAAGATTTTCATGTTTGGGAGGATAGATGTCAGGTCATCCAGCCATATCTATGTCAATGGTCCCCAAATTCACAATTAAAACCCAGACTAAAACCATTTCCTGCAGTGTAGCGGAAAAAACAATTTGGAACAAGACGTTTTTTTTTCTCTTCAGCGGCGAGGAGAAGATCCCGGAGTAACGCCTAAATAATTATGCGGGTTACGAGAACAAAACGATAATATTGTGTGTGTAATTCAGCGTTATCTGTGTTGAGGCTGCTCAGTGGCACGTATGCTCTCAAAAGTCGCTAATTGTCAAGTTATTTATGATTTTTTTCTCCTGTCCTGAAAAAAACATCCAGCCAGAGAAAGTAATCCAAATAAAAATATTGATTTCAACTCTGGTTCTACTATAGAGTGCCCGGGTTGCAAATGGGTCTCATATATGTCGTTATCATGCAGAATCGCAGCAACCCCTGTCTCTCTCTCTCTCTCTGCATCACTGCCAGCGCATTTTCATGTTAATTACTAAAACTCCAACATCTGGACTGCAGCAGCAAACAAGCGTTGCATAACATTGCCGTAATCAGGGAAAACAAAAGCATAATGGGATTCAACATAAATGTATGTAGACAACAATCTGTTCTTTTTCCAAGGCGGGACAACAATCTCTCCCACCAAGAAAAGGCCAGAGTTCCCTTCCAAAAGAAAACTCTAATTTATCCTGACTGCGTATGCTGTTATCTTGGTTAAAATAAAATCACACAGGCATCATCCTCATCATCATTTTTCTTTCCGCTTTCTCCGCATCAAACCTGTTTTCTGAAGGAGCCTCATCAAAACCTCCCCTTTCTGGGTATTGACACAACGCAAGCGGAAGTCTCCTTGTGCATAAATAAATACACGCGGATATCAGTTCTGCGTAAAATGTTCCAAATAAGTAGCGTGCATCGTGGGGAAATGCCTGTGGTATTTTAGAGTGTGTTTGCGTAGTTTCAGAATTCTATGCATTTTAAACGCGGACAACCCGTTGTCATAATATTATAATTCCGTGCATCCTTCTGCATTCATCATCACTAATGTAGTTCCTCCTGTCAGACCACATTTAGCTGGCGTTATGTGACTAGCTGCTTTAAAGAAAGCAAATGATAAGCCCGTATAGCGTTGACTGCGGTAACGCAACGGTATAAATTTTTTACAGAGTAGATGTGTGTGTGTGTGTACCTAATGTGTGTGTGTAGGTAAGCAAGCGCAAAATGTACGCACTGTTGTCTGCTATGATGCAGAGGAGAATGGGTGATGAAAATAATAATAATAATAGCAAGACAAGATGAAACAGCTAACACATCCTCAAATGCAGGAGGAGAGGGAGAAAGGCGAAATGATTGTGCTGTTGTGCGGTAAAAGCAGGAATTTTGATGTAACACGACGGTGTACACACCCATACGGCATACGTAATGCCCATTTGTACCCTTTTTTACAGTCGTTGTTTTTCTGACAGGAGGATGACGACTTTCTCTTTGCACAGGGATGCCGTTCCCTGTGTCTCCCTTGTTCCTGATGCATAGTTCCTTCTCAACCGTGTAATAACATGATGATTATGATGACAGGAGATGATGCCGGGGAAAATCAGACGGTGGAACATCACAGAAACGATATGTGTACAGAACCACCCCACCGTTGTCGTTGCCGTCGTCGTCGTCAGCGCCAACCAACCGCTATGACAATATAAATACATTCCGGAATCATCAAATGCACATCCCTTATGCTTTACTTCTTGCCAAGAGAAGAAAATTTCGGGAGGACGGGAGTGTGTGTGCTTTTCTTATGAAAACGACAAGGAAGGGGGCGAAAGTGGAGAAAATAGCTGTGGTGGTGATGATGTGCTTATACACGACATACGAAAAACCCATGAACGCATAAGCATAATAATCATAGCAATGATCATCATCATCGTCGTCGTCGTCAACCCAGTAGCAGAGACAAAGTGGTAACATCAACATCATCAACGCTGGTTCCCAAGTTGTGTTTTCTTGCCTAAACTTGGTGACGTGATGTGTGTATTTTCTCTCTTCTTGGCTTGAGGAGTGGTGGCGGCAAGGAAAAGCGGAGAAAGAAAGTAGCAGCAAAATAAAACTGGATTTCAACAGAGGATTTGACAGGCACATTGCAAACCGGAGAGAAGAGAGAGAGAGAGAGAGAGAAACCATTAAAGAAGAAGAACGACTCAAGGCTCCCACTAAAAGAAAGGAGTTTCCATGATGCCCGGAACGCACACATATGACCGCTTATAATTCCTATTTATATTAAAGGGAAGTTAAGATGAGTAAACGAATAAGCGAGTATATATTCCATCAGGAAAATCATCATTCTTCCTTCCTCCTCGGCTCCCTCCCTGCATTCTTCATTGTGTGGCCAACAACATGAAAACAGTAAGGGACGGATGTTGGGAAGGCAATGAGGATGTCAGTCCAGAGGCAAAAACTGGTTGTTCTAGAGAAATAGGAGGAAAAGGTTGATATAAGAAAAGCTACGCTGAGGGAAAACGGAACGCCTTGTTTTTTCCTTCATGTTGTTACAATCATTTCCCCTCTTGTCTTGGTCGGGTTTCAAAAAGACACGCTAAACGCCAACGCCATGTTACACAAATCCTACACATTTTCTCTCTGCGCCCATCTTATTCCCTATTCCTTCATCGTCATCATCATCATCGTCATCATCAGCATTGCCACGACCCTGCAACTGAAAAGGCATGTTGTACACACATTGTTGTGCAGCAACCCAAAAAGACAGAGAGAGAGAGAGAGAGAGAGAGAGAAAGCAGCAGTGTTTTACTGCCAGATCAAAACCAACCGTTGTAACTGCCGCTCTGCCTGTGGCTGCTGCATAAAGTAAAGCTTTCGCGTACATCCAGAAAATACTAAAAAATTTTGCATAAAAGGGCTGTTGGTGAAAGTTGGTAGATTTAAAAACAAGAGTTTTGACGATGCTACCTTGTTGTAGCTGAAGGAACAATAGGGGTTATTTAGAATAAAGGTTTTTTTTCTTTCTCTCTCTCTCCCTCCGAGAGAGAAGTATATACGTACACAAAAAGTAGTAACAAGTTTAGGAAAACTTTCAACTTTGCTTCGGATTATTATACCTTTCGGATTTTTTTCGCTTCCTCCCCCTCCTCCTGTTTTGAATAGACACCGAAAATGTTATTCTTATTGTTTGCTTTCCATATCGGGTGGTATACAGACAAGACGCCAAGCGGTACATACCCTTTTATGCTGAAAATTTCACGAGAGTGTTGGGTGATCTAATATTGTTGCTCGTATCATCGCCTCATCTTTTTCCCTCTTTCATATCATCATCATACATCAAAAAGAATAAACTGTTGGGTTGAGTTGTCGTAACTTTTTTGCTGCAGCGTAGATGTTTCTGTGTGTATGTGTGTGTGTCTGCACTCTGTAAACCCGTTTATTACGGGAAAGCGTCGACTTACATGGTACGCCTTCTCCATTAATTTTCAATACGTGTGACGATATACATGTTTACGTTTTAACAAAATGGTGTCAATCAAAAAGCTTTTTAGGATTAACCCTCCTTCCCCCTTTCCTCCCCCGTTTTCCCGCTAAGATGGTCTATTTAGTCCGTTCGTGTTTTTTTTCTCTCTCTCTCTCTCTCTCGCTAAGTTTGTCCGTAATTTGACGCGGTGTAAAAAAAGATCGCCTTAAGGAACCCGCTTAGCTGCTGTGCAGCTACTGTTGCATATTTGTGTTTCTTGCATCAAGAGACATCCTGTCTATCCAGTCTCTCTAATGCGCTGGCTCTCTTAACTGATACAATGATGAAAAGATCGGTTTTTATATCTCACGTCTTCCCAATGCGAGTGCATTTTCTTTTTTCTTTTCTCTCTTTTGATTCCCTTCTCTCCATCTTCATCCTCTAGTCAACCGTTGTGTGTGTCTATCTATATGGGTGATGCCGAAACACGCATAAAACACCAGCATACAAGAAAAAAACATTCTTCACGAGCCAACAAGAAGAAAGGAGTGCAACGACAGCAGAAGGAGTAGCGATAGCAAGCAAGTTGCAAAGTGATGCTAGTTTTTTCTCTAACAGCTTGAAGGAAATTCCTCCGGGAAGGAATAGAGAAGCTCTCTCTCTCTCTCCCTCTCTCTCTATCGTTTATACATACATAAAGCGAGCGAGTGTGTGTGCCACAGTGTGAGGAGCTCTTTGCCCCTTTTCTCTTTTTTCTTCCGCGTGCATGTTGTGATCTCTCTGATAGGAACGACAGCAGCGTTGTTGGGGCGCTCTCCCTCTCTCTCCGTACAAACTCTTGCTGTAACCCGTAAAGCCTGTGTAGTTTGTGTCTGTCTGTGTGTGTATAAATTCTCGTTTGTTGCGTGAAGTTACGTTACCCAAGGTTCTTTCGTTTAACACGGAAAAGGAAAGGAAAAACCCGCATGTTGGCCAGGTCACAAGCCCAGTCGTTTGCAAGAAGCAGACACAACACAACATCCACCAGAAGTAGTTGCCACTTGAAACTCTCGCGCGCGGTAAAACGTCCAACGTCCGTACGTACGTACGTCCGCGTATATTCCTAGAGACAGGCACAACAACAGCCGATGTGTGAGTGTGTGCCTGGCTGCCTGCTCTTTGTTATTCCCTGTTTACACTGTGCTGCTGTCTGAAGGTGGTTCAGTTCTGGTGGTGTTTTAAGGCGGCAATGGTTGTTGTAGGGATGCAAGGCGGAAAGTAACAGTCAACTTCTTAGAATGCTCCGGCAACCGCCACCATCTCCCCACCACCAGACACTCATTCTCCGTCGTTAGATTTCCAGACGGAAAGAATACAGCGGAGTAGGCACACTTTTTGTATCTATTATATCATTTTAGGGCAGGAAAGGCGTCCTTTTTAGAAGGCATATCCGCAGCGGGACAGGTTCGTGATTTGGATTCTTTATTTCATGGCAGGTAATAACAGGAGAAAGTGGTTCAGTGCCGACGTTCTACTGTAGTAATTTTCTCTTTCTCTCCTTCCCTTTCCCCTTTCACTAATAATACTTTCGTGTAATTTAGGCGTGTGTGTGTGTCTGTGTCTGTGTGTTTGTACGTATGTGAGTGTGTTTGTGTTTCGGTTGTTGTTCTTGTGTGGTTATTACTATTCCGTACTGTACCTCTAATGCGACCTTGTGCGGTTCCCTTGAATGTGTGTTATTGTGCGGGTTCCTCTTGTCATTAATAACATTACCTGTTACATAAAATAGCTTTGCAAAATTACTTTGAGGTGATTCTCACCTGAACACTACCACTACCATCACACAAATAACTATAAAAAGCCAAATCAGCTCGCTCTCTCTTGCTCACTGTGGCTGTATACCGTAACCGTCTCACAAGCTCCCATTTTGTAGTAGCACCCACCTAGAAAACGGTACAGTCGAAGGGAAAAGTGAAGAGCGGCGATGTCGAGTTAAGGAGAAAAGTAACATTTGTAATTTTCACTGCATTGTGGAACATCGGCCCGTAATTCGACTTAGTTCACCTAAAGTAGGTACTTAGGACGCAATAACGGTAATCTGGTAAAAATCGTGGCAAATCAAAGGAATGCATTTTCTTCCAAGTCACTGCCATCATCACCGGGCACTGTGCTATCATCCGACAGACAGATTCCAGATTACACCCTGATTCGAGGAGACGAAGAGAGCGAGAGAAAAAAAATCTGAAGAGGTGTTGATGTACACAAGAACCACGCACACACACATAGAGAGAGAGAGAAGACACCCACAAAAAAGTTGTAATAGGCTTCCCTATTTACTATCCAACAGAGAAAACTATTAGAGAAGGTACAAATAGCAAATCTGGTGCGCGTGGGGAAGAATCAGCAAGGAACGGTTGAACAAATAAGCCTATATTATCAGGCGTCATCATCATACGGCTATTTTGTAGTAAGCCTCTTTTATTTCTTTCTCTTCTGTATTTTCTCCATAAAAACCATTATCAACTTTCTCTTTTTTTCTCTCTCCCTCTCTGCTTGTGTGTGTCTGTCTTATTTGCTTTATATGCCCAATTCCCAGCTCACATGTATATGAATGACGCTACCTCCCCAAATCCACAAATGAACACGAAATAGTGCTTGTGTGTCTATGTGCGCCAATTGTTTTTGTTCTTGCTGTTGAGACTGTATAGGGACGTAAGTAGTCGCATTGTGAGAAATTGGCTCAAGAATTGTGTAAGAAGTACTCTTGAGGAAAGTAAAATAAAAAGGAAGTGGTTGCATGTGTGTATCTCTCAGAAGACGTATTAGTCCAAGATGAGTCCATGCTAGAACGAACTGACGAGTGCTGCTTCTGCTGCTTGTCGTGGTGATGGTGCAAGTCCTTCAAGACACAAAATCTCAACTCAATGATGTCGACATTTCGCCTCACAGACGAAAAACGGCAGACAAGTTGGTAG
Source organism: Callyntrura sp. NNG-2020 (assembly GCA_027744055.1). Lineage (NCBI taxonomy): Eukaryota > Metazoa > Arthropoda > Collembola > Entomobryomorpha > Paronellidae > Callyntrura > Callyntrura sp. NNG-2020. Next base: position 6,607 of record JAHZNE010008292.1, read on the forward strand.
GAAGAAGAGGAGCGATATATCCCTAAAAAATATTCCTTTTTACCTTCTTTCGCTAAATGGTCCGTAAATATATATAGAGTAGTAATAGTAGTAGTAGTCGCCGGGCACACTTCATCTAGCAACGGGAGAGTTGATGTGTCAGTATAAAATGGAGAGGTGCGGTGGATTGTCTGTGTAAACGAACGTTTTTTGTGAGGAGGATGTGAGAGGAGGCAAGACAGTTGTGAAGTTGCATCTGGCGGATGATAATAATGACGGCGCTGATGCTGTTGATGATGATGACGATGATGACGAAGATGTCGGTGGCGTTGAAACGTGGATGGGATTTTTGTTGTTGAAGCCACAACATCAGAAACAAACCAGCAGCAGGAGACCATATTATACTGCTGCTGCCACTGCCACTGAACTAGGGCACTACTTGCCTTTTCTTCGTTGAATGAGCAACCCTATTGTCTAGGAACAAGTGTAAGACCACTAGTGCTATAAAGGCTTTGTTCTTTTGACGTAATGAAAGCTCCCCTGTCTCTTAGTGGCTACATGATGATGAGTAAGTGTGTGTCAGTCATTATCCATCTTATTTTATGTACCTAGCGTAGACAAGTTTCTTATGTTTGCCCACCCTAATCTTTTTCCGCTTCCTTCAAAAAATCTCTCGCGCAGTTCAAAGTCCAAGCTTTGCTTTTTCTCTAAGATCCCCCTCAATATCGTTGTTTCCGTAGAAAGTGGGCTTGCAGTAATTCCTTTAGAAAACTACAGGGGAAAAATAATGGAAGCGAAGAATTCAACTTGCTTTTGGAGTTTTGCAATTTGGGAGACTGAAAAGACATGACAGCATCCACTCTTGGCATGAATTTATTTACTTTAGCGGAAACGATTTTCTCCGGTGGGGAGAAAATTGTAAAAGAATCGTTTTCCCTTTCATTAAAGTTTCTTTTCAGTTTATGCATCGTGATACCGTGTAATAATTCCCGGCACTAGGGTCATCGGAGAAAATATGGATAATTATTTTAGAATTTGTCCAATTTTGACAGCTTATTTTGCAAGCAGTATTCATACATCTTATATAACCGGTATTCAATTAAAGTTTAACACAAGCTGTAATACATTTCACATGCTTTATACAACCAAGTTAAATGTAAACTCTTATTTTCCCGGGAAATACAGTAAACATGATGGGAAAAACTATAAAAACACCATTCTATTTAATACATGGCATGTGATGTACATATTTCCTAATAGTGATGTGTACTTTCTTTGTATGAATCAGTATATTTAACAGGGGATGAGATAATCGAAAAGGAATGTGTTCAGATTAGAGAAAAAGGGAGAAATAAAGAGAAAGCTCACTTTCTTGCAACTCAACATTCCTTCTGAAATAAAATATCAGAGGCACAAACACACTCTACACACACATACAAACACAAGCACACACACACACACTTTCTCTCTCTCTCTCTCTCTCTCTGACTGTTCAAAATTTGCTTGTTTTCCTTGAATCCGTTTGTCGTGCTCAGCATTACGAATCAAGATACTTTGTTCAAACAAAATTCCCTCTTTCACGCTGCTCTGATATCATAAATTGCAAAAGCATTTCTGTTTTATATTGACTCTCTAGACCAAATGGCAAGGGCCCTTTATTGTTGCGTCATGCTACTTGTTCCTTCAAACTATATTTATATTGCATTACATGCATCGAAAGCGCGCAAGAGGAGCGAACAGAGAGAGAGAGAGAGAGAAAAAACGAAAAAAAGTTAACTTGTTCCAGTCAATGGGGCAACGATTTTTCTTCCTTTTTTCTCTCAATGGTGTTCTTGCTAGAGTGTTCTTAATAGTTTCCTTCACTCCTTTTTCTTCCTCTTTCCTTTTACTCCCTCTTGACTGTTGCTTTCTCTCTGGTTTTTATTTAACCCACTCAATCTTTATCTCCCGTCTGGTTATTGGGTGAACATTCTCCTATCATCTTATCTCGGTACACACAGTACACACACACACACACACACATGTACGTCCAAATACCAAAACACGTATAATCTTCCCCAGACCTCCGTATTCCAAGCGGGTAATACCGCTTTCTCCTAGTTGGACCGTCGTTTATCTATATAATATTTTGTTCATGTTTGTTGTATTTCCCAACTGATACACACTAATAATAAAATGTTGCGCTTCAGGACGATAACATGTATAGTCCTGCTCTCACGATCTCATTCAATATGTATGAGTTCCAAAAATCATACTCCCGAGCTTTCGAGAATCAACAAGATTATATATATTTTTTTCTCTCTTTCCTTTTCTAGCTGTCCAATAGCCCCTTCCTTCATTACTATTCTTTGCCAGTCGCGAAAGAGCGCACTAATAATCTTCCTTTAGCCCCCCTCTTGGAGAGGACGCAACACTTGCAGAAAGAAAATGAAAAGTGTGTTACTGTGTAATGTGCAAATGAACGGAACGTGTTTGGTACAGATTACAAAGAAAACTGTGTAAGGATCGGGGGCGATTGGTTATTTTGTTGTAAGTGATTCATTGGTCATGCTACACTCAGAAACAGTTGTTTCAGGAGGCTGTATGTAGTTGTGTGCCGTTACAAAACTGATTACAAAACAAGAGGAAAAAATAACTTTGTCGGGTTCATTTTTCTAGAGAAGCGTTTTCTAGGGACATTTTTTTATCATATTAAATGTCACTTTGTATGTGTGCGTGTGTCTCCTATCTCTCTGTGCATGTTTACGACGACATACCTTTCCTGATAAGCGTCTCCGCTGCCGAAGATATTTCAGAGGAAATAATACAAACGAATATGACATTTCTAACATGCAAAAGAGAAAGTGGGAATGAAAGAGAGGAAAAAACGACAGAAAAAGTGCTGACTCGCCGACCAAAGTAACAACCACCACCAGTAGCCACAACCTAACCAAAAAAACCTTCGCCTGCGACCAAGTCACAAGTGGCACCAACTTTCACCACCACAACTTCCACTTGTGTCAGACCCCAGTCCTACAACATAATAACGCCATTTTTGCACCAACAACGGAATATTCTGCTGAAGTTTCGCTTCCTCGAGCTCCCTTTTTTCCGAGTATCCACGCACAACTTGTCTTTACTGCTGTAGGTAGCGAGAGCTACATACAGATATATCCCACAAAACTCGCTGTAAAGCCACCAGTTGTAAAAAAAAGTATAATATTGGAGAAGTTTCCCTATATTTATTTTAAGTTGGAGACTGATGTTGCCCCCGCAGACAATGTGTCGTCTAAAAGACTCATAATATAGTAGTCAGACCTCAACATCCCCAACAACACAAGCTTGGTGAACTTCCGAAAAACTGCTGCCACGGTCCGGACCGCGACACTACCTATTTTCTCCGCCAACCAAAAAAAACAAATATTATTCCCGTTTTCCCCTCCACTTTATCCCCAGCGCAACATATACTTAGCCACGGACGACCTTATAATAGATGTGTCCCCTCTCTCTCATATGTATTCATCTTTCTCCCTTTTTTACTGGTAGATCAACAGCTGCTGCGGACGTCAACTATATCGTTCCGGGAATCATGTATTTATTTATAAAAATTATGCATGAATAAACCATTCTCACTTTCTCTCAATAGACTGGTGTCACCACAGGAAAAGAAAACGTTCCTCTGGCGAAGGAAAAGTGAAACGTGATTCTTTTCTCTCTGTGAGTGCGAGTGTCTTTCTCCCTCGGAGAAAGCGAGTTTTCTTCTTCTCTTTTTTTGCGGTGAAGATTTATTGAACTATAAAAAAGGAGCGAAGACGCGGAAAGAGGCTAAACTAAAAGCTTGTAAAAAGCAGAAAAGCGTCATCATCATTGGCATCGGAGCGGTCGTTATTTCCTCCATATACGCATTCCACTGTGCTGCTGTCTGTGTGCGATATAGGACGATGATAATCTGAGTACGGCCATTGTAGAGATTACGGCATGCCACTAAGACGTCGAGCTACTACACAGCCTCCTCTCAGTGTACCACTGGCGAGAATTTTTGGGGGGTAAAAGAGATCATCATCGTTATCACGGGCTCTTTCTCTATTTCGCATTGAATAAAAAGTCGTTATCAGAATGGCTCCATTTCTGCGGGAGGTAAACTCCAGCAAATTTCAGCAGTGGACTTCTCTTCCCTGTGGTGTGTCCTCGTGGCTCTGTCTTCAACTCTTCCTCCATCTCCTCTTCATACAGTCAGGTAAGACTTCTTATATAAAAAAAATAAAGCGCCTTGCATACATACATATTATTATCTAGACGCGATTTCCGCAAAAAATCCTCCATTGCTCATTTTCCATCATAACTTATCTTTTATTTACGATATGCCTTAAAGATGCCGCCGTAATTTACACTTTTGTTTACAGTGTTGCCGGTGCTCTTCTCTGTTTCATTGGGCGCTCGCTACAAATGCAAACAGTTTACACGTGCATATAATTATGTTACGTAGAGGGGGGGGAAAGAGATTGCTATGTTGCTTTCTCCGAAACATGATGCTTCTTATGATGCTGCTCTGATTATTAGAAAACTCTCCCATTTGCGTAATTAATTTACACACAACAATACGACACAAACTGTTTCAATCTTAGACCATCAAGATCGTTGTTGCTGGATGAACGAGTCAAGCTCTGTGAGGGTACTTATCCAAATTGAGACAGCTTTACGGAGAGGAATGTTGTCAGAAATATTTCAAGGTGACAAACTTACAAACCACTAAACATACACGCTGGATTTGCTTCCCTCGGATATAAAACGGATATTATTCCAGCTTTCTCTCTCTCTCTCTCTCTCAGTGTGTGTTCTTTGTTTGTATTCAATGAGACGACTATCCTTTAGCTTTTGTCGGGGAAACGGCATATTTGTGTTGGGAGGAAAAGTATTATTCCTCTGACAATAGCTGTGGAATGGTATATAGTTCATATGCTGTTTGCACGATCTTAAAATTCCAGTTTGTTCTTGCCGCATAAAATAAGCATTCCCAAGTGCAGCTCGGCGTCTGTTTAATGCACGAGTTTTTCATCGCACAAGTATATTAGCACACAACTTTCAAATCAAAAGTCATTCATAAAACGTTAAATAAGACACGCGTGCCTTTCTCTTTTTCTCTCTGCCGTTGTGTTTTCACTTTGCTCGTGCCATAAATACCACTTTCACACAAATTCCTTTCATGTCATTCCTGGGATATTATTTTCTGCTGTTGATGTGCTCCTGTCTCGCATTTTCTTTTTAGCAGAAAGCACCGCAGCGGGAGGAACATGCAGCAGAGCGGATTCCTCGTGGCATACATAGAGAGAGAGATATATACCTAATGAAAATTCTACACTTTGTACGCTCTGCTCTGGATTACTGAAAAATTTACACTTTCCGTGTCTTAACGCGCTTCAATGGTGGTAGAGGTATGCGCTTCTGTCCCATCATTCCCATACAGTCATTTTGTAAACTTTCCCGGAAACTTTCTCATTTTATGTAGCGCTTGTTTTACAGTAAACATTGCAGGAAAGTTGGCGATATGCCTGTAGCCTCTCTCTGGCCCTCTCTCTCGTCTCCATTTTGTATAATCCACGAATGGTGATGGTGTGTGTAATAATACGCGTAATAATCATCATTTCAAAAAGTTGCATCCCTCTAAACCCATCCCGCTACAATTTCCTCCACTCGAACTCCATGGGTTTAATTATCCTCTCAAAAAGAAATATATATTCCAGCGGGAGGAGGCAAGCATCTCGTCGTAATAATATGAATGTAAATTGTTTAATGCAAACATCCAGCTACTTTTGCGTTAATTTACATGAATGCATTCAGCTAACAGGGAGAGAGAGAGAGAGAGAGAGAGAGAGAGAGAGCCCGCACACGGAGAGAGGGAGACACGACTCAAAGTCAGTCTTCTTAAGAAAATATTTAAAGAGACCGCAGGCCAA
>JAHZNE010008293.1:0-12307 GCA_027744055.1 Callyntrura sp. NNG-2020
TAATACCATGCCATATGTCGGTGAATGTTGACTTCATGAGAAAATGAGAAAAGTCGACACAACACAAAATAATAACAGTAGTAATAGAAAGGGAGTAAGCGTGCACCAAGAAAAATCCTTTTGCATAAAACGTGTAATAACAGAGCAAATCCTCATCCACGAGGAAATATGCAATTTCCTTATTGTCATATTATTATTGTGTGACAACTTCATCCTGACTGGCTTCACTAAAAAAAACTTTTTCCTCTACACTGTACGCATCTTTATGAATGGAATGTAACAACGTTGCCGGTTGATGCTATGCATTTTTTCATGCAATCCAAAAATGTATTCTTTCATAACAATCACAACGGGAAACATTCGAAGGTGTACATGAGCTGCTTAAGTTATAATATGTATGCTTCCACTTTTCTGTTGGCTTTTGGCGCTTGCTTGGATGAATAAAAGCAGTTTGCCGTGCCTTGTGTGCCTTTACTTTCCTGATTGCATGTCTCAAAATTCACATGGTATGCACCGATCCATATACGTAGGGTAGTAGTATGCTATTTATAGTATAATGTGTATTTTTGGCAAGCATATGTACCTGTCCGTATGTAAATGGCGTATGATATATACCAGAGTGCATGTCCTAATTACACACGGTATCTCTCCAGGAGCCGTGTATGCTGGACCGGTGAAACCGGGAAAGTAAAAATGTACCTCATTAATTTTCCTGTTCTCTTGTAATACGTATTAATGTATCAAGTATCCCTGTAATTCCCCATTTCCTGTGCACCATTAAAGAGAACCTCTTTGCTACAACGATGATTTATGATGTCGTTTGCTTAAAGCTTGCTTTGGAATTTCCTCCCCAGAAGCTCTTGTATTGTTAAAGGATGGGTATTTACAAAATACAAATAGTTTGCTTGTTACACTGTACACGGACAATATTGGGGGCTTAAAAATGTCAAGTAATTTCTTTCTAAAATATTGGATTATTTTGTGTGAACAAAAGGAAATTTCTTTTAAACGCGTGGCAGTGGCAGTAAAATTAAAAGGGTATAGGTAGACACACACGCCTTTGCATGCATTATTATAAAAGATAAAATATAAATGTTTTTGTAGACAAACAGAGGTCATTACTTTATTGCAAATTAGAAACACTCTATTGTTTCCTGCCGAAATGCAAAGTGGGTCCAAAGGTGACAATGCCTGTGTATTCATATTAATATGTGTGTCGTGATATTATGGGATGGAACGTGTTAAAGATAAAAGGACAGAAAATCCATTTTGATAATTGCACAACCGCTACACTCTGCATGTTTCCCAACTGCTCACTATCGGCCTTAGGGAGTGTAATTTGTTCACTATGTTTATCCTATAGCAGCTTGATAATAAAATATTTAGATAGGTACGCCTGCTGCATGTGTATGTCTCCATATAACTGGAACGATAGCACTGAGCATCGAATAAATATGTTGTTATCCCAGGGTGTATAATAACTACGGGTTGGAGAAAGTTGTCGTAATCGTAATACAGGAAGCTTGTCGCTTTTACGGTAGACATTAAGTCAGATGAGTAATTCCACCATGTTTGCTCTTGTTATCCGATTACGATGAGAATCTTTTGCATGGTAGAAATGTATGCAGCAGCTCACATTATGTTTTCCGGTGCTCCTTCAATATGTATGAATGCCGGCTCAAACAAATCGCTCTTGTCTCCGATGGCATGTCGATGGGACGTGTTTACAACATGATTTTCCTTCTTTTCGAATAGTGCTTACTATAACCCAGCCTTGGCAGACTCACACAGATGAACGTCATGAGGAAAACGTATGTGTGGAGATAATGCGTATGTGCCACGTAAATACCTACTACTCCTGACAATAAACCTCGAGATGGCCCTACAAATCAATCATTCATATCGTGTGATCCGTGCGTGAGGGTAATCTGGCTGCGTCTAAGGTTGAGTTCTGGGAGTCGAATGAAAGTGAGGGTGAAAGTATTATTTATTAGTATGAATGCGAAGTAACAGCAAACGTAGGTGGCGAAATGTACCCAGAATGAATTACAATGACGATAGAGGATTTTTTGGTGTCTTCTTACACGTAAATAACGAAGTACCGTATTGTGTCTTCGTTTTCCCATGGTGCAGCTACGACGTGTGCAAGTCCATTAGCATCACACTGGGCTTCGAAATGAAAGCCCAATGAAAATCACAGTGAACGCGTATTTCAGAGGAATGGTTTGTTCGGAGTCGTAAATCAGTAAATCCATATGGGCAAGGAAGGATACAGGAATAATGTATTCACCGCACTATTTTTCAGAGTGAAGAAGTCTACCAATACCACTTATATTGTTTTACCGTTTACCCACGTATCTATTAACTTTCACCTTATCTACATAGTTTCTGTAGACTTTAGTGTAACACTGTTCTTTGCCATGCAATGCAATTCCAAATCGTGTACGCTTTTATAAAATATATAAAAGGATTAACGACAGCAGATTAGAACAAAAATTGAATTAACAAGATTACAGATTACGATTCGATACTTAAAGCAATCCTTAAAATGTAATTAAAATGTAAGACAGCTTTGATTGAACGGCAGCATTCAAATTGTATATAGGTACAATAACATGCATATAAAACAGTAATAACTTCTTATCTTCTATGTTAAGGTACAATGGAGAAGATCGATTATCAATGCCTTAACTTATAAAATAGCATAAACTGAATACTTTTCCGACGAGCAAACAAACTGAAAACAGGTTAATTCCGATTACAGAGTAAAGCAAAAATCATCCTAAAACTGCATACTTTTGCAAAATCTGTCAAAACAAAAAAAAAATGATAAGAAATTACAATATTATTCTCAACTTAAAAGACCAATTGACAAATATTTATACACACATATACGCAAGCTGCTATGAACTGACAAATTAATTGTTCCATTTTATTAACCTGTTCCAGAAGTCTTGATTTCCGTCGTCTAGTTAAATCTTCAATTCTATCTACAACATCCCGTAGCTCTTCCATTTCATCCTTAACTTGATGAACCATATCCATCTCGTTTCTCATTGAGATCATGTCTTCCTTAATTCCAGTCACCTGAAAAGCGTCGCACGCGTTATTAGGTCACACGGGAAAGCAATAAACAAGCGAACAAACAGTTAATTAAATCTTCCTATTTTATCCCTTCATCCCCCAAAATGCATTTTTTTCTATTATACCGCTCATTAGCATATTTTTATTGAAAAAATCCGCGGACATATTTTCAAATCTTCTTCCCTCATATATAGGCATCCAGCATAATTTTTCCTTTCTTATACACTTCCCATATACGCAATAAAAAGCTGACATGAGCTAAAAAAACAGGACGTACACATTCCTCTACTAGGCGTAACTTTATGATGAACATGTTTGAGAATTTTTCGTACTCAACTTCCGCCAGCACTCGGAGGAATAAGTTCGTTTCCCTGTGATGCAATCCTTGTGTACCCACTACTACCCACCTACACTCCTACTCACTCTCTCTCACACACACACACACACTCAATATGGCAGAGACTTACGGTTCAACAAATACCATATTCGTAACTGACACAACACACAAGAAAGAAATAAGAAACTTGTTATTGTAGTTAAACTAAAAAAGAAAACTTTTTTTTCATTCTTTTGCTCCTTCTTCTTCGTGACATCTTAACTCACCCGGTGGCTTATATAAAACATGTACATAAGAAGAACGTACGTAACGTATTCTTAGAGAACGAAATAGAAAAGCATTTCTGTTCCATTTTATGATTGGCATTACACAAGAGAACTTGGCTGTGTGTTGCTCCGGAAAAAACTTTCCATCAAAAAAGTAAAAATTTACTTACCTGAGAGAAAGTCCAGCCATTTCATTTTTTCTTTTGACGGATATATAAAAATAGAATTATTACGTTATACGGCTCTAGCACTGTATTAGTGTGTGTTACCTTATACGGGTATTCCGTAATATTTTCCATATTTTACGAAATATTTATATGTAGTAGTTGGTGTGTACTGACAGGAGAATAGAGAGAGAAGACGAAACGAAGGAACAGTGGACAATGAAATGGGAACTTAAAAAGTTGGTATTTTTTGTAGCATTTATCACCACACAGCTCTCTCTGCAATGTTGTTATTTTTAATGTCATTGTATTCTATGAGTAGTACAGTTTTGTTTGATTTTTATTGTCCCTGGTGCTGGAGACACTTACCCACTCACGCGGTGGTGGTGAAGTGGTGGAGCCGGGTATTATGCTTTTTGAAAGCTTTATGTTTACTTGAGAATGAAAATAAGATACGGTTCCATTTTTCGTTGAGTTACGTATGCCCATTTCATAATGTAAAAACGAAGTACAATCTGATATCACTTTGGGGTGAACACCACCGAATTTTTCATCAAACGTGCTACTTTCGTTGACACTTTATAGGCTCTTAGTACACACGTCTGAAATTTTGCAAAGCAGTAAATTGTATCAATTTACACGATACAGGGATCGTGTCCTACACTTTTATCGATATTGCTCCTTCTGTCCTGTCAAAATACGGGAAAAAATGTACAAAGAGGCATCCTACAAAACAGGTCTTTAGTGTCTACAAACGGAAGGAAGCGGGAAGTATCAAAACTGACATCCACACGCAAAAGTTTGTCGACACGCGTAAAAATTCATCATATTCGTGAAATACACACTTTTTAAAAAGCTTTCCGCGTATATTTCACTTCTCTCTTCATACAATATGCAAAATGCTGTCAAATGAATTGGACTACTATACAGCCAAACACACAGCTGCATTATATAGCAAGGGCGCTGTATACACACACACGCATACTGCATATCATCAACTCTGTGAAAGATAAAATTGTCTTGCGACAGCAACGTACTTGTTTGCTTCAGCTTTCTTTCTTTCTCGAAAAAGTATAAAAAATGTTTGCATTGCTTAGTTGAGGAGAAGCAGCAAACAGTGTCTATATATTCTTTAGTTAGTATATTACACGATTTTTTTATATAGTCGTTCCATTGTCCTCGAAGTTTCCCTTGCTCCAAGGAGAGTAACGAACTTGATAGTGTTAAAAAGCGGTAGAGCAAACGGGACGAAAGAGAGCATTAGACAGTTTAAACAAAATATTTAAGTAACTCCGAGGATTACTTATTATTTTGTCATTACTTTATCATAAAATTGTAATATAAAGCAGCGAGAGAGGACTCCTTTACGTTATCTCGAGATTCATCGTGCATAGTGAAGCGTTGTGTAGGAATTGTTTTGATTTAAGACTGTTTATTAAAACTATAAGTAGTGCTTCCGATAAGGATAAAACATAGAAAATCAATTCATGGGAAGTTTGCTAGAAACCGGGAAGGTTTAAGGTTTTTAGTACATTACAGAAATTGCAAAGACACTTAAAATGTATTCAATCAACTTTAGAATACTGCTGCCTGGGTGGGATAGAGATAGATGATGAGGATGATACTAGAAAAAGTTTGACTGTCGGTCTGTACCAAGAATTTGGCTTTTTGAGTTTGGGTCTATTTGGTTTGACGTGTTCCTCGTAAATATTGCTACAGCGCAAGGTTCACTGTCTACTGGTGACACGAGAGGTCAAAGTTATCTCAAAGTTTCGCTGTATTTTACGTTAGGGGGAACTTTCTAAGAAAAAATGTAGCATCTTCCTTGTTATTTGGAAACGGTTCCTACTGTGTTGTCTTACATTACTTTTCGACATTTGGTTACCCCTACTTAATTATTGTATATGATATTGCCCAAATAGACAGAAATAAGAAGGTATATAGCGGTTTTCCTAGTAATCTCATCTGACGACAAAATCATCATCAACATGTTTATCCGCTTTCGGTTTTTTCATTTGTCGTTTCCCCTCACTCGCTCGCCTGTTCTCCTGTCGCTTGATACTCCCCGAGCATTGTATTATAAAAAGCTGAAACGTTTTTATGGAAAAATTTACATGAAAAACTCATTTCAACTAAAATATTCAAATGTGTTGTTTCCGGTTTTACTTCACCATCATCTATTTTCTCCTGTCTCTTTTGTCTTTCAACGAGGTATACATAAATATAGCGTGCGTCTTGTTCGTGGAAAAATGAATAATAATTTTCTATGGATGAAGTAAATATCCTCTTCCAAAGAAGCTGCTCTAATGGGAAACTATCATACTTTTCTCCTACGCAAATCTAGACACAACGTCGGTTATGTGGCAATGTTCTAAACGTAAAATCCTACGGGTTTCAGATAATGTTGGGCTGCAAGTTGCAACTTGCTTTTTTATGTATTTAGAACCGATCTAAAAAAATCTGCCAAGTTAACAGTATTTTTCTCGTATATAATCAGTATTAAACTTATGTGATAAAGATTTTCTAACCCGGCTATCTATTCAACAACTCTGGGATAAATCTGATAAAAGTCTAAAAATACACCCCACCACTGAAGGACATTTCCTTAACGTTAAACAGCTACAGCACCGGACATGGCAGGACAGCGAGGCAACGGTCAGATAAAACTTTACGCAGATAAAACGGCCGCTGGCTTTCACATTGGACTTGAGAAAGTGAAAATCAAACTGAAATTTACATGTGTGCACGAGTGACACATGACCATTTTCCCAACTTGAATAACTATTCGTACGAATGTATAAGCATTTTTCGGACAAATAAATGACATGCAATGTTGCGACAGTAAAACATTCAAGTCAGTAGTATAGTTTTCAATTTTTCAGTGAATATGTGGTCTCCCGTTTTTCGCGTAAAGTTATGTATTCCATATGCCACATACATCGGCTCGGAGATCCGCCCCATTTCCCCAACAACCAAAAAGTGTATGCACGCGGAGCTTTATTCAAGGGAAAAGGAAGGATGAAACGGAAAAAGAATGGCGACAGAATACCGGAGAGAGAAAAAATGGTGAAGAGCTCAGAAAACGGGTCGCACACAAATATATATACACACACACACGCTCGCGAATATGTACACAAACAAACAAAGTGAAAGTACTTGAGAGTCTATACATTCCCTATTACTACTCCTACTCCTACTACGGGGCTAAAACACCCTGCTAACTTATCTTTCCTTTTTTATCTCTATGCACACCACTACAATCCTCCGTATCAGCGAAAATACACCTACCCGTATCAAACAAACTATCACGCTTTATCAGTGTGTGTGTGCTGCAGTATAAAGAAGTAGTGTAAATGTGAGCTATTTTTTCCAAGTCGATTTTTTATGCAAAACTATTATTATAGTAGCTATGTCGGTGATAGAGGAAAAAAAGACAAAGTTTGTAGAGGGATACGCACATACACAAGCTTAGACACATATGCATCCGCCAGATACACACACACACATATGACTACTTTACATGTTAACAATATTCGCTTCCACCTCCCTTCTCCAAGTAATAAATGAGATTTAGGGCAAAGGTGACATAAAATCACATCAAGTCTCACAACTGTAACCCCTTATGGGATCATAAAACAGGCATGAGGCTACAGGTTAGCGTTCTTTCTCTCCTTCTCAGCTTGTAATTTCATTAAACTATGTATGAGGAAAAGGGAAGCGAAAGACGCATTTCATACACCTTTACCTGCAGCTATCACATTATCTCGGCTTGTACGCAACTTTGCAACTCTAACTAACTGTGCATCTCCTAGAGAGACTAGTTCAACTTTCTCCCTCCTATCTTTATACCTACTAGCACTTTTCTTACCCAAATCACTACGCTGAGTAGGTGATGATTATTACATGGACCCTCTTGCTGAAATTACATTTTTATTAAACAAAATGGGAAATCAAGTAACCGTTAACTGGGTAAGCTGAAGACGCTCTGAAATAATAGTTAACAGTATCATTCCCTTTTTTCTCTCTTCTTCTTCCGACATTGCAATCATGGTGCACATGGAATTACGTGGGATATAAAACATATAGCACAGTCGTATTTACATCGTGTTTCCCCTTTCATTTTCTTACTCAAGTTGTGCCGATCTTAACAGCAATATTCCCTAAGTTTTGACAGTACAATGGCGGGCTTCTCATTGTGTATGGACACATGTGCATCTGGATGAAAATGAGAAAAAGAATACTAACAAGATACAATTTATTTTCTCCTTTCGTTCCCTTCTCCTTCCTTCTGTGTAGTCGTTACTCAATCTATCTATCATCGTAGTGCCCGCCGCTAATAACAGTCAGTCTTGTTTGACTCTCTTTTTTGCCTGTCAGAAGCTGGTTCTATTTTGTTTGTTCTAATTCTTTTACGTACATATACATACATACTTACGCACCATTCAGCGGGTATGTGTGTGTTTGTATCGTGATGACATTCAGAGTCAGCAAATTCCGTTTTAGAAATGCAGATAAAGAGCCGCGTCTCTTTCCCGGGGCCTCCTTCTACAAACAGGAGAAAACAAGCAAGAGAGAGAGAGAGAGAGAGCCAACTCCAGCGGTGACGCTGCCACTGCTGCTGATGACAGAGAAGATGCCAACACATACAAAAGTCAGCCAGCGAGTTTTTATCAGCTATTTATTGTAGCCTAAATGTAGTAGGGGTAAGCAAAGTCAGTACAACAAGAGAGTAGTGCTCATCGTAATAGTGAATGAAGTGAAACTAGTTTCTAGCGAGTGTCATACCATCATTCTACTTTTCCCGACATGTTTGGTCCTCCTGGTTGTATCATTATTATTACCACTACCTATGTATATGCCCTACCACCACCACCACTACAACTACTACGAGAATTAAGGATTGCAAAGTATATATACCCTTTGGTGTGCCCTATACCATTATTACTACATTTTTACTGTGTGCACATGGGTACGTTCGTGTACGTTTTTGAGCGTTTTGTATAGGTAAAACATAGACATAGAGTAAGCAAGATCCATAATAATATTATTATTATTACTATTAGAGTGTAGTAGCAAGGAAAATAGAGAGGAGAAAGCAGGCAAGGGAAAGATGTAATAACGACGACATGGGTTTTCCCCTGACTATCAGACTGACTGACACAAAAGTTAAACCATGGGGAAATAATGGGGTTTCCTTACTCTTTTCTTTTCACTAGCATCACAACTCGTCTTCTCTCTTCTTCCTCCTCTACCCCACGTTATTATTATACAGCAGAAAAGTAAAGTTACAAAAAGGGCCACAGAAAGGGAAAAACAGGACGGCAAAACGAACAGCAACCCGGGTATAACACTTATTATGGAGATCCCTGTGTATAAACCACCAAAAACACACATGCACGTACGTAGAACGCACATACCTAAAAGTTCGTTGTTCCTTCTTAACTCGTTCACTTGGCTGTTGTAATGGTAAACTGGGAAATTGGCAAGAGAAGTCTGCACGAATGCAAATATAACGACAGATATGTATGTACATGCTACAACCATATACGCTTAAAAACATGTACAGGGAAGAGAGGGAGACGAGAGAGAAAGAGAAATAAATGTCTGTATCTATTCATCGCATCACATATTGAACATGAAAAAGAACACCAACACCGAGAGAAAGAACAAGTACACTACCGTACAATATTTACTTTTGATAGTGGAGGTAGTGGTGGTGCTGCTGGTGGCGTGGTAGTAAACATGAGATAGTGGAATCTGAACTAGGTATATCTTTTCCCTCTCTCTCTCTCTCTCTTCCCCTTTTTTCTGCTCCCAAAAGAAAGTACACAAGAGAAAACCCTTTTGCTGCTTCTTATTTTTTGCTGGAGTAAGCAGACTAGTCGTCTTTGTGGAATTATAACTAACCAACATAGTAGACGAGACGAGAAAAAAATAGAGAGGAAAAGTATCAGGAAACAGGAGAGAGAGAGAGAGAGAGAGAAAGAAAGAAAAAAGGTACAAACCTCGAGCTTGGACACTCGGGAGTAAGAATGCTGAGCTGAGGATCGAGTAAAGAGAGAAGGAGAGAATGAATGTGAAAATCTTGGAGAAGCCCTCTTCTATTATTATTACAATTATTGTTACTGCAAAAATAGTTCAAATTGTGCAACGGTGGAAGGACAGTGGAGAAAGCATTAGAAGCTCTCCGCTACCACCACCTCCACCACCACCTCCACCACCACTCCATTTTCATGTGTATTTTACCAGAACTATTTTTGTCAATATTTTCAACTTGGGCCCGAGGACGATCGTTGTCTCAGTCTACAAAAGATTTTATTATTTAACCGTGTTTCTCTCCAGCAATGAGGCAAACGTTCCGGTTATACGGCTCCTAATACAGCTAATAAGTCGGGTGGCAGCTACAGCAGTGGTATTTAATTGCCTCCATTAGAATAGACTAAATTATTATGACTCTTTATATACAGTACTGAATCCAGAGGGTGAAATACCCAAGAAAATTTGAAAGTAGCCAGATCCTACGCAGGCACACGTATATCCATTTGATTGTTGACTACAGAGCATTTTGTGTGCACACTGACACCGTAATAATGCTGTGTGTTGTCCTTATTTTTTATTACCTTCAACTTTAATCACAGCAAAGGTTGTATATAAGTGGGACTGCTCCCACTACAATATTTCCTTTTACTCCAAACCAGAAGACTACTCCAAGCATTTATTTATGAAAGTAGGGAGAACGTGTGTGTATGTGTGTGTGTCTATACGTAAACACACTTTTCGTTAAAGTTTGGAGTATGTGTAGTTTGCATACTTGCAAAAACATCGGGTCCTCTCTTCCCTCCACTCATTACTATTGCAGCATAAGGGTTCTCCGATCCAGGAATACTACTTGCTTCACGCTACTTCAGCGGAAAGATTGGGGTTCTCTCTAAACAACGGAGATGTAGTACGGAACCCTGTGAAAAGTAGCTTAGGCAAGGAATAAAGTCAACGGAATTTGTTACTGTTTTGTGAAACACGGTGGCAGTATTACGTATTTATTTAGTGTTTTACAGAACACAGAAAGAACCGGACGTGAGTCTTCTTATCTTATTTGAGTTCAAGCTTATTTCCACGTTTTCGGGTACGATTTTTACCAAATCGTGCCGTTTGTTGGAGAGCTTGCAACACCAATATATGTATTTCCTTCTAGTCAACAGCGACTAAACCGAATCAAGGAGAAATACATACATTGCCACTTACATGCATGTCTCTGGTTAGTACTTCTATATACTATTGGGTGTGCATTATCACATGAATTATTCTAAAGAGCATTTTTAAAAAACCAAAAAAAAAACGATCTATAAATTTGAAATTTGCTATTTTTGATTAGTAAGCTACCGTGCCACAAAAGAGGGTAGAATGACGTAGTTTTATGGATACTCTACTTTCCGGCACGATATTTGGTCCATCTTGTCTACTCTTGGGGGCTTCCGTTAATACAAATTGCATTTTTCGTATGGCGTCACCACACCAGTGAACGTACGCACGCACTTTTTCTCTTGTGCCAACCAGCATACCTTAAGCCATCAAAGATGTGCGTAATAGTCGTCCGCTTACGCACGAAACCAAGGGAAAGTAGAATGGGGCTTTCCTCATCGTTCCAAAAATGGAAGCGGTTCACAGTGAGAGCCCTGCTACCCGGAACACTTTTTCTACTATTTTTGCGTAGACTTTGCGTTTATCGCTACACACAAGATCGTTGGAGAGCAGCATCCCAGCATTAGAAAAAACTATATAGACTTTTCTCATTCACAACATTCTAATGACGTACAGGGTCTAAAAATATTCGAGCCAGACTGATTTCTTTTTTAAGATGGCTATATATAGACTTTGTACACACTCATGTGCGTGCGATCCATTCAGTCCGAGAAGAGGATAGGCCTAATTTTAGCTCAGCACTACTAGCTGCTACAGGCGCAGCATCCAAAGAGATCATATGATATACCGTAGTAGTAAGTAGGGGAAAAGGAGTATTACGCACGACAACGACGATCATTCATTGAAGATGTAAAAGGGAAAGTATGCTAGTGTGTTGGCTGCGTTGTACGCATGGTTGTTTCCTGTATAGCCTATGTAGCATACCTAACTTGCCTGCTTGTGTACCTACTTCCACGAGGAGAAAGTAAAAAGAATAATTCATAAAAACCTGAACTGCGTGAATGAATTTATTTGACATGTTTACGGCGTAATGACGTAAGTGCTTAGTAAATTCCATATAGAGGTTTTTACTGTGTCGCTTTTATGGGAATTAGAATGATGAAGATGATTCGTAAGAAATGCTTAGAGAAAGGGAGATAGTTGGTAGTCAATACTCGTAGGCATACAAAATTAGAACATGTTAAAAGGGTCATGAATCAGCCTGTTCAAATAAATGTAAACCTTTTCCGACTACAAGACAAGTGCTATGCTATCAT
>JAHZNE010008294.1:0-11047 GCA_027744055.1 Callyntrura sp. NNG-2020
TATTTCCACTCATCCGCAAAAATACACGAACATTACTCATTATATCGATATGTTAGTAAAATGCGACGAGGAGCTTTAGTGTTATTCAAATTATAAAGCCATGTGATTTCAGAGCAGCCACCGCAGCTGCGTCATCCTGGCCTTATGCTGTATTGACTCCGAAACTCTTTTTTTCCTGATCGGTCTCGAACGCGAGGTAATAACACTCTGTTGTGGTGTCTGTTTATGTAGCGAGTCCTCCTGCAGCACTTCTTCTTTTTTTACAAATATTATGTGCTGAACGACGTGGCAAAGCAGGAGCCCAGTAGAACATGCCTTTTGTGGTTGACAAAAGATATGCGGGTGCTCATTTTTTTGATAAGTTCTTTTCCCTCTCCCTCTCTCGATCTCGCCGGAAAAGAACAAAGGATTGATGTGAGAGCCCTCCTACAGCGTTGAACAACTGTCCCAAAACCCAAGAATCACACTGGGGAGCCTTAAGATTCAAAACCACTCCTTTTTTCCATGCATACTTATATCATAATGTGCCTTGTGTTGTACATACCATTATTACTTTATTTTACTACAACACGTAATACAAAAGCACGCACAAAAATATCATCAAACTCTTCCTCTCTCGCTCCTCTCTCAGTCAGATCTCTAAGCACAACTCTATATAACGCATATGTCGCTGAAATACCCTGTCTCTGTCGACCTGCCGCTGCTCTTTGCTGGACTCTTTTTTTTATACCAGCCCCGTAAAACCAGGAACTTGGGAACGCTACCTTTTTTTCTCTCTACTTATCCCATTCTACCTCCACGTCCGTGTTGAGGATACCTCTTCCTTTCTATAAAAGTATTAAAAAAATACGTTCTCCTTGTAACATGCCTCGGCCTACATAATACGTCATATGTATGTACTGTGTACAAGGGAACATTATGTTGTTAGTTTGCTTTTTCGTTACTTTCTGTTCGCTGTCTCAATTTATGCACTTTTGCTTTTTACCTTCTCTCTGCTCCACTCCACTCGCTGCTCCTTTGACCCTTCACTTCTGAGAACATGACTTTTTGTGTACCCCATTTATTTCGCTACGAGTGAGTACAAGACTAGCTAGACCCTTCGACTTTGCCTTCAGTATGCGGTGCTGGTGGTGGTGGTGAGGCGATGGAGGGTGTAAAAATTGTGGAGTGACACCAGCAACATCATTATGAAGCTGGGATAAAAGGTTATGTTACATAATAACACAGAGAAACCATGTAAATAGCATATCTGTTCATTTTAAAGACTGAAGGATTTAAAAACTCAAAGGTTTTCTCGTTTTAGGAGAGAGAGAGAGAGAGAGAGAGAGATGGTGATGATAAAATGGTTCTTAAATAAATGAACTGTAAAAAAAGACACGTTTGTGTGTGTATGTGTGTGTGTGAAACAGGCTATGGATGGCTTGCCGTGAATGTACGGTACCAGTAGTTGCAGGAGAGCACAGTTTTGGTGGCAAGTGGAACAGACATGATGTAAATATTATAATTTGTAGACTTACTTGAGTACATCATCATCATCATATGCCCAGCTGAAATTACGTTGTTTTGGTGTTTGACACAATTTCCATTTACCTTTTCAAATAAATATGCATTAAGTATGTATATGAACATTAGAAATGATAATTATAAACATTAATTACAGAGAAATACAACGGAAAACGTGTCACGCACTGCCCTGCTATCCCAGAACACGTATACATGTATCCTTGAAATTTTTTCTGCGCTGTCCTTCTACCCCCATCCAACATAACTAGCAATTTGTCCGTAATATATCGCATATCAAAATATGTCAACTTTAATGAAACTCTCGGCAAAGTGCGAACTAGCTCGCATATAAACAGTAATTGATAACAAAACGACTGTTTTGAATCTTGAACTCAAAACGAAATCAAGCAGACACATTATTACATTAGGGAATGCTTCCGGAAAACTTAAATGTGTAATACAACTTACTACTAACTCTCCGATTTATTTATAGAGCTGACTCATTTCGACACCAGTTTTACATTTCTTTAATCATGTCGCCAAGTATATAATATATACAATATGCCTCTCTATTTTTGTTTGCCCTGTTGTGCCTCAGATAGATAGATGTATTCCCTTCAGGAAATACATAAGGGAGCATTTTTTCTCCAGGAAAAGTTCCAATGATGTAGCAAATGAAAAGAGTATGACTTGTAATGATCCACCACACTTTGGATATGTGTATACCCTTACACACATGTACTACACGGCTTTCCATTGTTTGAAAACATGTCGAAAAGCTGGAGTGAAGCAAGAGTGTGCAATGTGCGTGTAGTTATACTGGCCATATTATTACACATTCTTCTTTTCTCTTCCGATCTTGTACTATCATGTGGTTTCAATTCCCAATGCAATGTTCTTTTGGTCCCTTGAGGTAAGTTGAGTCTGATTGGGATTTGTGGCACATTAGGGACAACTTTTGGGTTTAGGGAGTACGGAGAGAAGAGAGCATGTAGGGAGTAGGGATCCCGAGACAGTTCAAATGCAGAGATGGCGAGAGAGAGAGAGAGAGTGTGTGTGTGTGTTGTTCGAGAATAGAGAGAGAGTAGAGCTTAACGAGGAAAAGAATGCAGCAGTGTTCCGTCCGAGAAATGAGTTCCTTTTTTCTTTCTTTTGCACAGTTTGTCTGCCTACCCACTCCCTCATGCAGTCATTTCATCCCTCGCTCTATGTATTACTTCATATTCTATATTACTTCTCTCTTTATCTTATTACCGGCCCATCTATTCCCCTTGTTTTCTATGCCGGATCATCATCATCATCATCGTCGTCGTCGTCAGCATCCATGAAAAGAGGAAAATGAAGAACGGGAAGAAGGGTAAAAGGAAAAAAAGAGAGTCGGCTTTACAAGTACATTTTCCTCCACTCCGCGCTTCTAACCCATTTGTGTTTGCATCTGACTGGTGTATTTATTATTATTGTGCTATTATAAGTATATATTGCATGCTCCATCGCGTACACGTGAATTATCGCTAGTTTTTCTCACAACTATAAGCTGCCATGTTACAACACCGAAAGAATATAAAGGGACTTGCTCAATATAATTTTTAAATACTCAGTTTGTCAGTTTGTCTGCCGATTCAAAAAAAGGGTAAACCCAAAACTGTGCAGGTCGGATCCGACAAAATGTTTGGAACATGTCGTGTGAAGAAGCTGTTAACAATACTTGGAGAGAAGCAGAGAGAAAACATACTGCACCTACCATTTATGTTTATTAAAAAGTTTGTGGTTTAATAATAAAGAGGCCAATCTTCACCATCTTTGTGCAGGTCGGAAACTAAATAATTTTGGAAATACACTTCCGTAGACGGCATAAATCCCCTCCGTCGCTACTACTTGGGACATCGGAGGCGAAAACAAAGAGGCTCCTTTTATAGTTTGTTTGCATGCATGCACACAAATGCCAAGTTGTGTAGGTTCGTACTTTTCCTCAAGGAGCAGTTGCCAGCTAAACAGACTGTGTTCTCCTCTTCTTTCGAATCAAGTCGTTTTCCCCCGTTTTTATTGCAACAGACAAACTGCTCAAAACACATCAGTATCGCGTCAAGAGGAGAAGCAGTAACGAGAGAAAGAGAGAGAGAGAGAGATCGAGAGACGATTTGATTTCCCTACTTTACTTTTCACCCGTCCTTTTCCTCCTGTTGCGTGTGGACCCTATCAACGCGTTGTCTCATCCTCGCTTGCCAGAAAGCTTGCCCGGAACAACAGAACAGACGAACCGAACACCGGCCGCCAAACCTTAATTTTTACACAGTTGTTCCTCCATAACAAAAGAGATGTATATAAATTACACGTTATTCCTCTTTCCGATCTTGCATTGCCCCTTATTTGTGCCAGGTTGCACACAAGGCCCTGGCCCTGCCCAGCCCCATTATAAATCTGCTCATATAGATTAAAATAGAAAGTAACATGCATTCTCCCGTGTGTAGATTTATTGTAAAACCCCCTCATGTAACATAAGTGGAGCTGTAGAATTGGTGGCACAAGTCAAATATTTACTTGTAATGTATATATGGTGAAACAGTAACGATTTTTTTAAACAACAAGTGCCTCTGCCTTGCCTGGATGTATCAACTCTTTAGGGATGGCAGCAAAGGAATAAATGAGGAATGATGAAGAGGTGACCCGTTTCCTTTTTTTTCAAAGCCTTTTCCCGTTGTTGTCATATGTGGCCTTTCGTTTTATTAGCGCCATAAAAAAAGAACAGGCTACATTGTATTTTTTTCCTTCTTTTATGCTCTTCTATTCAGTAGCGCATAAGCATCATCCCTGTCGGTTTCAACGAAACGTTTTTATCCATTCATTCATTCATTCATTCATTCATTTATATAAAAAAAATCTCCCTGGAATTCACCAGAGTATTGGATCCTCGTAAGTCTCTGTCTTCTTCAGCATTCAATCATCCATGAAAAATATGTATTTGATGTTGTCGATGAGAATTTGAGAGTTTCTTCAAGTCCCCAGGGAGAAGACGTTCGGCCGTCTGCATTGTCATCGGTCTTTCCTTGTTCAGGAAGCAGTGTGTGATCTGATCCCCTATTTTGCTGTTCTTTGATATAGATGATGATATAAGATGGAGTATAGTAAATAGGCACCACGGAGAACGAGAGAAAGAGACAGAGAGCGAGAGTGAGAGTGTGTGTAGTGATTACATGTATTATACTAGGTCCTTCTCCAATTTCATATTGTACTCGTCCCTGTCTCGTCTCGTGACTACTGATGTGATGATGAATTAGATTAGGTCATGTCACGAGACGTGGAAAGATAATACCACATTTCGCAGCGAGATGAATTCAATACATATTGCAGGGCGAATTTTTGTAAACAAACCAAAAAATCTGCAGCGGCAAGAGCTCTCCAGCTTCTCGCTGTTCCCTCCAAACAGCAACTGTGCTCCCTGAAGCTGGAGTAAAACGAGTTTCCTTTCAGCCCGGGAAATCATCATCAGTTCACCATGTAATCTTTTCCCTCCAATCACTCCTTTCCCGAGGATCCCTTTGTAATACTAGATGTATTAGTATCTCTCATGTAATTATCGTCAATTTGGTTACTCTAACCTCTAACTCCCTATAATAATAGAAACATACTGCCAAAATTAGTGTCAAGTTTCAAATTTTATTACGAATATTCCTGGCTTCATTGTACGTTTCGCGTTGCTGTCATAATAACATTAATGGTTTAGCTGTTGTTGCTGTAATAGCAATTTATGGAAGGAAATTGACTTCGGAGATTACAAAAATCTTGTTTAGGCTACATTACAGACCCGGAATTAGTAGTTAGTGCCTTCACCTTTTGACAAGCTATCTCTAGCAAAATTCCAACAGCAACACTGCTACTACGACTACCATGGAGAGCATGCCATTCTATTTAAAGTCATTATTTGATTTACGTATCTAATCTGGCGTGCTCCTGCTTTCTACTCTTTTCGACAATGGATAATGGAAAGTAAAAAAAAAGTGAAGACGTGTAGTGCTGTATACACACAACAAGTCTTGCTCCGATTACTGGTGATGATGACGATGGCGTTAGAATGTGTCGTGTAAAATGGATTACACTATCACTACATCCAATAAGAACTATTGAGTTGTGGCTGGTGCGTGGTGGTGTATGGTTAATGGCGGTAGCGTACCTTCTTTTGCTTTCTCTCGGCTTGTCGTTGGAGTTTTTTATGGGGCTAAAGAGACGAGATGAGTAGACTCCACACAGAGAGAGAGAGAGACTAGACGAATTCAACTTTCAACGGTGCTTTTACTCAGAAAAGAAGCAGGCTGTTTTCTCTCTTTTTCTCACTCTCTGTCTCTCTATTATTCATTAGTATTCTGCACTGCAGCTGTTCCTTAAGTCAAGTGATCATAATGAGTCGATCTAAATGCATGGATATGTGCCCCCATATGCAGTAACGTGCGTACGCACGTACATCAAACAACACTTTAGAACAAAAGAGGAAGAGAAGTGGATGTAATAATATTATGGAATTTTCAAGCTAATAAAAGGAAAGCATTGTTTTAGCAGCAGCAGCAGCAGTTGTCGTAGTGTACGGAGAGACAAGAGTTGTGGTGGTGCTGGAGAGGAAGGAAAGTGGCAAATAAAGTTGGGTGTGCATGTATGTTTTGCAAAAAGAACTTGCTTTTTGATATGCTCCAGCTCGGCTTCGGGTGTCATCATCACATGACCATGAATCCTTTTTAATACGAGGGATATGGAATGTGGAGTGGAAGTAACCGCTTCAAGATTCAGGTACTTGGGACAACACCAAACAAATTCCCGGAAAAAGCGGGTTGTGGTGAGGGGTGAGCACAACTTGGGAAAAGGTCAAATTCAGGAGGGTTTACAATAATATAAGAAAATTACAAAATGGTCCAAAAATCAGGTCACCGGAATTGTCTTCTATAAATGCTCGAGCCTTCTTCATTTCATTTTAATCCAACAGCTAAAGCGGGAGTACATATAGACAGACCAGACACGCTGTTAAAGAAATATTTGTCTATTATGCCTACCTTTTGTAGAAACTGGATTCGCCGTTTCAGAGTAGATGGTTGATTGGGAGCTCGTGTAAAAAGAATGATGGAAGAACTCCGCTCTGGAACTTCATCATCGCCTGGCATTGTGAGTAACAAATATTTAATGTAAACGTAGCATGGTTGTACTGATGTCCACTTCAACGACTAGAAATGAACTCGTCAGTCATCATCACTCAAGTACTGATAGTCGATCCTAACATGTCGTTATCTACAACCATCATCACATCTTTCCTGTTAAATGTAGTATGAGTTGGGATGTAGGAAAAGGGTTCCCTGTTTTACGTCGTTGTTCCGTGTTATGGGTTTTGTGTTGGTAGGTGTTTGTTTATTTATTTAACGAGAGGGAGAAAGGAGATTGGAGGAGTGGAGTGGTAGACAGGCGAGAAACAAGTATCATCCTGAGCTCTGAGGTGGTGGTGGTGGTGGTGGTAGTGGAGTTTACGACTATCTTTGAAAAACTCTACTTGACTAGTCCACAAACCACAACTACCACCACCACTCAAGAAGATGCCAGGAAATGACATGTGGCGATGATGCCAGCAAATGGTGATGACGACAATAATGTGCCACCTAACGCCTCACCCGCCTACCTCTTGTGTACCTATCTCATTTGCGACTTTTCTGCGTCGTCACCTCAGATGACTGAGATTAAAAGGAAGTCGACAAGCAATAGCAAAGCAATAGAGAAGCTACTCCGCCGCGCCAAGGTTTGATAGTGTTACATATTTTATTAGAAGAGCGTATTACTTATTCATTATTTGCTACCAGCTCCAGTAGTACCCACGATTGATTTTGTCTTTGGTGAACACAAGCTGGATGTGAGTTCACTGCTTGTCGCACTATTTACAGACGCGGGTTGACTTGCGGAGACTTTGGGACATTCTAACTCCGACTATTTATTAAAGGGGAAATCGCTACTAAAACAAAAGGTTTCAGCTACCTCTAATTGATTTTCGCAGAGAGATCTTCCTTCCAACAGATTACAGCTCTTAGTTTCCATCTCTATCCAAAATCAAACCTTCTGCCCCTTTACGCCAGAATATTACCACCAAAAAATAAACATGGCAACCGACAGGCAGGCATGGCTGAAAAATCATGCATAATCATTCTCCTTGAGCGTTGGCGCGACCGTTGAGGCACACAGACAGATACAGATACATACCTATATATGCACTGTGATTGAGGGTAAAACAGTGGAAGAAAGAAAAACACGAACCATTTTATAGCTACATGTCACATTGTCCATCAAACAATAAATGCTGGGGTGTGGGAGGATTAGATCGAAAGTCTTAACAGAACCTGACGGACAAAAGAGAGAATAGATACAAAACCTACTACCCTTTCGCCGTCGTCGTGACGATGACAGTTTCCCTACTACACGTAATGATAAGTTTCTATTCCGGTAAGCTGTCTTGGGTTTTATTATGTTTATCCAGTACAAACGCATACAAAAATAGAAAGGTAAACTGCTTTCAGTTTTCAGTAGCGCTACGAGGATAAACGGTGGTGTTTCCAATTCAACGTATTGACAAAATATTCAATTTATTTCCTTCCATCCAACCCATTTTTAAAGGACGATTTAAACAAGACACTGCTCAAGTTGAAATGTACTCCGTTTTCATTCATTCAGTCGTTTCTTCCTTTGTCCCTTTTTTAAAAAAAAATTATGTTTGTCATCAGTCAACCGTATACCATAATGCTGTTATCGTACTCCCAGCTTTAGCCCAGTTTAAAAGATTTTTTTGTTCTGTTCTTTTCACCACAGTCTTCTCACCTCGCTCATTCATATACGCATATACGTCGTTATTACTGTGTACACAAACAAATCGAGAAATGAATACATGTAGTGTCGTTTGTAAACATGGGGAAACATAAACGTGTGCCCTCAACACTTCTCACCGTCTTTCTATTGTGAGGGGCATTTATTTATTTTTTTGCACCAGGAACAAAGAAGAGGGAAGGCGATTATAATAATTTCTCGGAGGATTAGGTCTTTGGTCTTTCGAGATAAATATTTTCTGTTTGGTGAAGTATGACATTGGTTATGAAAAGGTAGACATTTTTCGAGGGCTGACAATGAGTCAGTTGGTCGTATCATATACATTCACTGTATTACAAGTGTGCCAGATTCATATCTTACCTGCAGAAACATTTAGAAGTACCAGTGTCACTCCTGTCTCTTCCTGAAGTATATTTCTGCTAACTACAATCGCTAATTACAGGTATGACTTACCTGATCTAGAAATGTAGTCTACAGTCTATTACAGCAAGTCATGGAAACTAGTTATTTGTGACATAGTGACATGTGACGCTTCCGCAACTTTTTCATATCCATCCTGCATTCACTTTTCCATTTTTGTGTCAGATACGCAATGCCATCTTTCTTCGGTTATACTGCGATATAAAAAGCAAACTTAATCTCTACAAAACTGGTAGGCGATAATGTGAAACGTAACAATAAGTTAAATATAAAGCAGGGACTAAAATTATTCATACACCACATTTTGTGCATGTTTGGAACGATCAAAAACAGGATGGGGCCATGAAGGGACCTGTACTGTTTTAACAGCAGGAGCCGTCGTCATCATTTGTTTACAGGTTTACAGCAACGAACAAACAACGACCAACACACAACAATAGAGCTTAACCCGTTGGTGGTCGTTCGAGTTGTACACAATATGAAACGGCGGAGCACAACAGCCGATTCATTCAAGTTTATTTGCATATGCCTTATGTACGAAGGTAATAACAGGACATGAATGGTCATATTTTCTGAGACACTTTCCACTTTCCAGCAACGAAAAAAGTTTGCTCCACCCTATTCACAGAATTTATCAACGCTCTTCCATAAAGGCGTCTAATCCTCACCTCTCTCTCCTGCACCATTAAAAAAAGGAAGGCTTTCAATGAAGTGTTTTTTAATTCTCCACATTTTTGCAAGACACAATGTCCCCCAAGTACCATAATAATAATAATTCTGAGAGATCACAAAGTATTTATTGAGCCTGAACTAAAGAGATGCGTACAAGAAGGATACAAAACTACAGAGGTTCGTGACAGAAATGTTTTCTTCAGTTGGCATTGTCCTTCGTGTTATATGGACACTTGGACAATGAATACCAAATAAACTGCTGGATGAGTAATTCTAGAAGTTGCTCTCATGTGGATCTACGTGAAGGATAAGCATTGGAGCTGGCGATTTGAACACGCACTGGCACTTCTATTCTACAAAAAGGTTCAGGTGAGAACGCCAAAGCGAGATAATGCTCAAAGCACCACAATCAGACAGCAACCGCACGGTTGACAGAAAGGGAGATAATATCTCCTCTCCTGTTTAAGACTTGCTATCATTATAGGGCCATTCCTCC
This sequence comes from Callyntrura sp. NNG-2020, assembly GCA_027744055.1. Taxonomy (NCBI): domain Eukaryota; kingdom Metazoa; phylum Arthropoda; class Collembola; order Entomobryomorpha; family Paronellidae; genus Callyntrura; species Callyntrura sp. NNG-2020. Next base: position 9,932 of record JAHZNE010008294.1, read on the forward strand.
GCTCCCATCTCCTTTCTAATGAGCGGCATTAGTGTGAAATCTGGGTGTATTTAGACAGAAACGTAAACCTAACAAGTAGATATCAATCCACAGTTTTATTCAGAAACACATTTCATTTCCTGTTAAAAATTATTGAGAGCTGCCATTTGTTTTTGACTTAAAAATACTTTAGACGGTGGGATATTTTGAGTAGGAACGATTAAGAGTCAGCATGCAACTGAACTATATTTTTACAGTAAATCTTTTCATATATATATATATATAAACTGACATATAATTTTCTGCTTTCTCGCTACTTAACATAGGGTGCGGTAGAATATGGAGTTGTACAAATTTTCACATGATTTGAACTTTACGATTTCTGTACATTGCTATTATACTTGGGCATACTACACAAATTACAAGTCAAACTTATATTTTTTGTAGACTTGGTACCACAATAGCCCAATGTTTACAGACAATAGCCTGTTATTGCATGTTGCCAGCAGCAGCAGCACTACCACCACCACCCTATCATCAGATAATCAAAACGTATCGACTGATGACTGCCACCACCACATCATTCTCAGACGTACAGTGTAACTGTGTAACAATGACGGCAAATGCAGCTCGCTGGGGAATGAGAAAGTAAGAAAGGAGAAAACGACAACGACGACAATGTTTCTTTCCCAACTTTATAATATATAGCACAGAGGAACAACATGGGTACACAAGCCTATTCGAGGGCGACATGGTAAAAACATTTTCGTAGAAAGCGAAGGACAAGCACATCCACTCATTTTGTTTTCTTATCTCAGTGGCACACGACATATAAACGGGTGAGTGGAGAACAAGAGGTTCCTATCTTTTGAGCACAGAACTTTCCCCTTCCCCGTCTGAGCTCGGTGGTACATTCATTTTTGCGATCATTCACTCCGACTTTCTGGTACACTTGGTTTGATGTTTTCTCTGCTGCTAACTTTTCAATTCTCATTTGCATACTATTCTCCCTCATCCAGAGAGAGAGAGAGAGAGAGAGAGAGAGTGAGCGAGAATAGACAGTTTTATACGTGAATTAAACACAGCCGATGCTAGATGTGTAGACTGGCATAGATTAATAAATTTACAATTAACTGC
>JAHZNE010008295.1:0-11226 GCA_027744055.1 Callyntrura sp. NNG-2020
TCTTAGGGAAATAAAAAATTTCCACAGTGTGGGGGGTAGAGATGAAAATATTGTGAAATTCATTGGGGCATGTTGCGACACAGGTAATTTTATATTTCACTTCGTGGGGGACAAATGATTTTTTTTCTTTACACCAGCAAAATCTCTACCTCACGTCATTTTCAGATGGATTATTTTTATTAACGGAACTGTGCGAGGGTGGGTCTCTGGAAAAATATTTATTAAATACTATGAGACCACGGTTGTATGGGATAGTGCCACCCAACGTGAAAATGATTCAATTGGAAGATGACTACTTCACCACTGATATAGTAGCGGAGCAACGATGGATTGAGGAGCGACAGAGAGCTTTGGAGAGTCAAGAGCTTCGCCAGCTGCTTGTGTGGTGTCAACAAATTGCCGCAGGAATGCAGTACCTTCACGAAACGGTGAACATGCTCCACGTCGACTTGGCGGTTAGAAACGTTCTTCTCAGAGACGGAAACGCAAAGATTGCTGACTTTGGGTTGTCAAGGAAGTGTTTGGGGAAGGAGTACTTCACGCAGTCGGTGTTGCATGTGAGTTACGAAACATGGTAGTGAGGACTGAGGACGTAGTAAATGTTGCATGCGGTTACATGTATGGTTGTTGCATGGTTCCATGATTTAAAGTGTTAATTTGGCCGTGACATTTTTTTAAGGGTGAATTGCCATTTAATTCCTTTGCACCCGAGTTGCTTCCTCGCGCGGAATCAAATGGTAGGCCCATTAATGGAAAGCACAACAATGACGACTCCCTCCTCCCGTCATCAGGAACCGAAAATCCTGTTACTATATTCTTGGACATATGGGCATTCGGGTGTCTCATTTGGCAAATGTTCAGAATTGGCCAAGACTTGTATCCTGACGTTAAGGCGGAAAGGCTTGAACGCTGCGTTGAGATCACCATGCTTTTAGCTAATGGTTACCGACACCCGAAACCCCGACTGGCACCTGACTACATGTACGTAACTACTTGTTTTCATCATGCGAAGCGAGTAAATTGAACGATGTAAAATGAAGAGAAATTATAAGAGGTGCTGTTATTATATTTTATGGGGATTTCCAGGTACGACCAAATGTTAGCATGCTGGAATCAAGATCCTAGAAGTCGGCCTCGTTTCTCAGACTTGCGAGCGTTCTTTGCAGAAAGGATTAATGATATCGATGCGGATTAACGGCACTTATTTGGTATCTCGCGATTAACTTATCTTACCTGTCTATTTTTAGATTTTTTATTCACATTTTCCATACATGATATCTACATTCTATTTTAATGAGTTAGTCTGTCCCGACGCCAAGTTGCTTTCCCTCTCCTCTTCCCTCGACTCTTCCTCGCTGGAGCCACCGTACTTGTATTTTCTTACTTCGTCGTTAATCCAGTCAACAAAATGTGATACCCTCATGTTCACTGCTGGGTAATTTGTGTCTTTACAACCTGGAAAAATAGGGGAGTGGTTGTTTATTCGTTAATTTGATTTTTATATCCTTAATTTCCGCTCGAAATAAAGAATCGGTTTTGCTACCTTTCCCAAAAGAAATGATTCCTGCTAGATAACCCTCTGCAGCTTTCACAGGGCCCCCAGAGTCCCTATCGAGAGTGGCAAGACAAATCATTAGTAATCTGTTTGCGGGCAAAAATTTTGAAAATAATTATTAGACGTGGGATACCCGATGCATGACCCCTTATACAAGGTGCTCCAGTCTTCTTTGAACCCAGTACACATGAAATGGTCGCTGAATTCTAGCAGCAGCTGCGAATAGGATTGCTTGCAAGTCGCAAAATCTAAAACTGGAACCTCCACTTTGTTCAATGTTTCGGATGGGAGGAGACCGAAATCATTTTGGTCGATTTTTGTTTTGTGAAGACCCCATCCGGACAAAATCACTCTTCCTGTAAAGACACCGTGTATAGAATTTATATCAACCCAGGTCAAAGTAACGTACACAATGGAATGAGGTTTAACCTTGCGTGCCCTGGGACTGTCTGGGAAGAGGGATCACTCCGACGTACTCGTTTTCGGTGAAAGGCTTATCAAGGAAGAGTATCGCAATGTCGTGAGCAGGTCCCAGTCTCAAATCAAAGTTCTCGTGAATAACAAAATCAACTACTTGTCTCTCCTGCCTGTGCTGCTCTGGCAAACTCGAGTTGCCTCTCAGCAAGTTGCCTGCAACAAGGGTCAATTGTTCGGGAAGCCGCCGCATTACGCAGTGCGCGGCGGTGATTCCTATAAAACCAGGGGCACAAATTGGAATGCATTTTACTAAATGAAATTTTTTATTGTTTGGGTAATTTTTTATTCGCGGTTACCAATTTGTAGGTTGTCCACTTTGGTCAGAGACGCTCCGCAAACATGGGACGTTCCCAATAAACGCATACTTAATTGGTACTTGAGTTCACCCTCTGACACTGGTCCACCTTATCAGGAAAACAACGCAATTATGAAAGCAAAAAATTATGTGAGTTACACTTCTGTTGGCAATGGATAATAACTTTAATTAAAATAAGTACCTCCCAAGATTCGGGCTTGGTCATCATCCACCGGTACGGCCATAACACCTGTTGACATTTAGTCATAGTCTCTCGAACATTCACATGATAAAAATTGTATTTGTTAAGATAACTTACTTGTGCGGGAAATGATGGCAGTTGCTAACACCAACGCCGCAGCAAACATACCACGATTCTTCATCTGGAAAGAAAATTATTTGGAGGTCCTGCCTTGATAACGGTCTAGAGAATATAGAGACCAAAATAAGAAACTGTGGTTCACTCTCACACAAATGCATATAAATTCCCATTTTGTACCTCTGCTCCGCTGTAACTTTTTAAAGTGTACATCCTTACCGCTAACCACTATTAATCATTTATTGTCGCCTTTTTTTGTAACAATGGCCCTTGCACAACTACCAACGACGTAACAGCTACGTATAAACACCCAGAAAGAGTTAAATGAGTGCACGCACAAGGAAAGCGATTGTGCCATGGTGCCAGATGTTGACCTCATTTATTTCATGCCAGAGAAAAAATTACCTGCTTTGCTGCTTACGAATGTCGCGTTTTTTTTGCGCAATCATGTTTTTGGTGATTACATTTCGGTTGTCGGCGGCTTCCAAGTATGGTACAGGTACAACAAATGCGAGGGCTTGCGTAAATATGAAAGTCGCTCAGAATGTTTTAGTTTTTAAATTTTTTATAACTGATTAGGATTTTATTGGGATTGCAAGTAAACCGGTATAACAAAAATCTTATAAATATTTAAACGAAAAGAGAATGTGAAACGGTAGCAGGTGTCATCTCGTATTGTCTTCATCGGACTCGTCGTCTTCATCTTTAGACTCCTTGTGTGTTTTAACTTGGTCGTTTATCCAGTCGACAAAAAAGGAGACCTTCATATTCACTCCTGGGTATTTTGGGTAGCCACAGCCTATAATGCAAATACACAAGTAACCTTCATGGTTATAAGAACTCTAAAAGATCATTTACGTATGAAGGGGCAACAAGGTTATCTTACCTGCACCCCAAGAAATGATTCCTGCGAGGTAGCCTTCCTCAAGGCTCCTCACAGGACCGCCACTGTCACTGCAGAAAAAGGGGGAAATATTCATTATTCCTTGACAGTTCGATGCGAATGGAAGGTATATCGAGTGACAATTTTACCCTTTGCAAGTGTCTTTGTTGACCCCGCCTCCGGCACAAAGGAAATGTTTGTGAAATCCCTTTACCAAGTTGGCGTAGGACTTTTTACACATTTCAAAGTCCACTATGGGGACTTCCAGCTTGGTGAGATTGTCGGATATAAACCCGTCTGCGTTGTAAACTCCCCATCCCGATGCTAGTAGCACACCTATAAAATGCGGCGTAATATAAATTGTAAATTGTAATAAAATCCTGGAATCTTTTGAAAATAACTGGTCGTGTACTATCTAAATTGTGTACATTAAGTCAGAGTAACCTTTAGGTTCTGAAAATGGCTCAGGTAGAGGGATACTTGCCACGAAATCGTTGACCAGAAAGGGCTCGTCGTAAAACAACAACGCGATATCGTTAGCGTACAAGCTCGCGTTGGAATTACTGAAGTTGTCGTGCAACACGATTTTTGCCACTTGTCTCGTCTGTTCCGTCCCGATCCTGGGGGATACATGCATAAACTGTTCATTTAAATGTTTCTTAATCAAAATTAATATAATTATTTTGCAAGCACCCCACCTTTCACTCAAGCGGTATCCTCCGGCGACCAGCGTTATATCCTCCGGTTGATAGCGACTCACGCAGTGGGCGGCGGTGATGGCTAACTGCACCTTGTCAACTTCAATAATAGAGGCGCCGCAGTGGTGGTGACCTACGTAACGGAGGCTCAGTTGGTACTTCACCTCTCCGAGACGGACAGGCACCCCACCGATTATTCGGGCTCTATCTTCACCCACCTCCGGTGCATCCACTGGGGTTAACACGTTTAGGGTAGTATTCTCCGCTTTAGCAAGTATTAAATGGAGAAGAATTAAAACTATACACGTATCACCATTTAACGGAAACATTGCAAAAAAACTTGACTAACAAATCCTGTAAAACTAATTCTTATCGTTTTTGGAATGCGAACCTAAGTAGTTGCCTAAAAGCTAATTACAACAAGTGGGTAAGGTAAAACGAGTGATGTATTAATTGCAAGTTCAAACAGTCAGCCCAGTTTGGCAGCGCGATTTGTTTAGACAAAGCGAGCTATTTGCGTCAATACCTGTTGAATGATGCAGTTTCCTAATTCTCACTTGCGAATGACTCATTGGGAATGCAGGAGAAACGCAATTACACACATGTCGTTGTTGGCGCCACTACTCTGCGCTAAGAGGACCTTGACATGGTCGTGAATGAACTTTATTTGCGTATACGCGATACGTAATCGTAAGACTGTAGCGAGAAAAGAATCCACGTAAATAATTAATTGTAATTAAGCAAGGGATGGGTAATAAAAAGTGTAAAACGGCACGTATTTAGCGAAAGACTTTTATTGAATTCCATTCTACGGTTTAGATATTTACATAAACTTTTAATTTAATTTACGTTTTAATTTAATCTTTAAATATTTGGCGCCCGCGTACAAACAATCCAAGTACAATTTTTCCTGCCAACTTACAGTTACACATAATTTAGTAACGTGCACGATTGTATTATCACATTCAATATTTTACAAGGAAAAGAGAAACTGCTCCTTAATCATAATTTGTTGATTGGATTTATACACGTAAATTTGTTATTTTCAATAGTTGGACTATTTAACACCAGATAAGCTTGATATATATTACATTTCATTTAATTAACATTAATTTTAATTACCAGTTGTGCTTGCCGCACGGGCTGCACCTAAGTAGCAATTAAATTAAAACTCCGACTTCTCTGGAGTTCTCCTCTTTGCTTTTTTCAAAAATAAAAATGTTACCTTTTCCGTGTTGGCTCTAAAGGTACAAATTGAGAGATTTTTATGGAGCTGCAGCATTGCATCTTAAATTTACATAACGAAAAAGTCTTAATTTTCAGGGCGAACCAACAGGGCAGGTTTCGTTGTTCAGAGGGACAGATTCGAAAGCTTAAAAAGTGAAGTGACTACTCCTATACGCACATTTTGCACCCTCCTCCGGGTAATAATAATATTTAAGTTTTGTTGACTACTTCTCTTGAGAATATTTGTAAGGCAGCATTTCTAAAAAGCGCTCAACTTTTAATTGGCTAACCTAATCAACTGCATCGTTTCTGGTACAGTCGAGAGCAATTAGTTACACCTTAAACACAAAAAGTAAACTACATAGTGGGTGTGCAATTTGGAGCATGCACAAGCTGAAATTTTTAACCAATTATTTTAAGCACGTTGAACATGCAAACTTTAAATTAACATATATTTAACACTTGACAGTAATTCCTTCCATCTTTCAAATGTCTCAGTGTCAGTTAGCTTGTCCTTACAACTCTTTAAGCATACAACTAAGATCTAGTTAGATTACTTGCACGATACAAAGGCATAAAGAGTAAATATAACCAGTTAAGATTCCGACCGACGCCCGTTTTTTAAATAACGAGCCTGTTAGCCCGTGAAACTAACACCGAGGAGGTACGTACGATACTACTTTCACATTCCAATACTTTTTTATACACAATCCGCGTGTTTTTGATAGCTAGTTAAGTGTTGTTATTCTTAAATAACTGTTATACTTTGTTTAATTAAATTAAATTCTAGAAAAATAAGCCTCGAAAAAATTCAAGGTCGGGTTATTCCCCACCGGGAGTATCCGGTCCCCTCTGCTTAGTAAATCTGGAAGGCGATCTCAGCTGAGCATCCTGCTGGCGTTGCACCATCCTCGTTTCCCCTTATCTGCTTCTTCGGCTTCACTTCGATAAAGTCACTATCCGAGCTGGAGGTTGTGGAGGTGGACAAATCAGAATCGTTCATATTCACAGGAAGTCCAAACATGTCCTTCTCCTCTTCCTCCTCCTCCTCCCGGTCAATCTCCACGACTTGGGTATCATCCTCCTCCATCATGTCATCATCTCCATCGCTCGACAAATTAATAACTTGAGTTTCTACCTCCGTGGCGGGGGCATCCGCCTCCGTAGTGTTGTCGCCTGCGTAATGTTCTATCGCCTCTTTCTCAACATCATTAGCAATCAGCCTCCCCAGGGAAGTACCACAGTTTTGACGAAGGAGTGCCATCTGCGCAGCCACGTTCGCTTGTTCCTCCTCATTTTTAGCGTTTTCAGTCCAGAGCACACGGCTCTCGTAAAACTTGATCACCAGCTCCGGGTACCACTTTTTGAAACCGTCGGCGTGCACAAGTACAGCGTTGGTTCTATCCAGCTTACTAGACCCGAGTCTAGCTTTCCGCTTCACCACGTACGTGAGTACCCCGTCCACGTGGATTACCCCCTCCACTGAAATTGGGTCTTTGTCTGCGGGCCACTCGGACAGAATGCCGTAGTTCTGCATAGTCCACATTAACGCTTCGTTAACTCTCATTTACACAATTTCCCCTAATTTGCATAAGAAAATCTGTACGCAAATTTGCCCGAGTAAGCTATCTTACTAACCCGCATGTGCGCATGAACATCTTCGACAGACTTGGATTCTTCCTCGAATTCAGAGTTCTTTCGTCTGCCTCTGGGTCCCGGGGGCCTCCGCCTGGTGCTGCTCCTCTTCTCAGCGCACCGCCTTTCAAAGTCCTTCAGCAGCTCGGCACACCCATCCAAATTTTCTATCGGCTCCCACGTATTCGATGACCTACACACAACAAGAAAACATTTAGCACTTATTGTTACCAAAACGGAGGGGACTTTTCAAGACAAATAAATAAATTGGGACTGACGCTTCCCATCCCTTCCATTTGATGTAATAGAAGGTGGTTCCCTCAACCACGCGTTTGTCGTCAATTCGCTCCACGACATACACTCCCTTGCCCTCGTTTTCCTCATCACTGGTATCCCCTTCGTCGCTGTCAGACTCGCTACTCTCCCCGCTGTGCTCAGACTGTTTATCGTCATGTGATTCTTCCACAACAGCGTCCGTTTTTTCTTCTTGTCTGCCTGTGGTCTGTGATTCCGCGGTATTCTCCACCGGGTCCGTTTCCTCCATGTGATTACCTTGTGCATCTAGAGGTTCGGGAATAGGGACGACCTCCATGGGCTCCGGTGCTTCCTCCTCATCCTCCGTCATCAATACTTCATTTTCTACCTCTTCTATAGGTTCCGGTACAGTGCTCCCAGTCCCACTGCTTACAATCGAAGCTATATCTGCGATGTTACTGTCGCTGACGACACTACTCCCACAACCAGTGTCGTCATCCCGCACCCCGTCATGGCCATCATTGCTTGGGTGATCTGGAATGACGACCGAGCTAGCTATCTCGCCTATTTGTTCAGTAACAACCATGATACGGGTGCTCCGTCTACAAGCTCGAAGGATGGACGAACTGGTCGATTTACGATCGTTACTTATTATGCTACTGCAACGATCATCCTCTGAATCCTTCTCTTCACTAGACTCCCTCCTCTTCTCAGCAGAAGGGGGAGCTGCTGCTTCGCTCACGCTAGATTTCCCGTCACTGATCGTGCTTGATTTCCCGTCACTGATCGTGCTAGATTTCCCGTCACTGATCGTGCTAGATTTCCCATCACTGATCGTGCTACTACTACCTTTCTTCACCATTGGTCGACCTCTCCGCTTTTCTGGGACGGGCGTTGCGGTCACATTCTTGGCGGGAGAGATGGCTGAGCTTGGCCGTTTCCTCCGTTTTGGAGAGTAGGTCATCATCAGGTTCCGATTTGTTGTACTCCCTCGCTTTTTCTTTGGCATTGAGTTCTCCTTCACTGACGACGTTGGGCTGGCTGCCGTTGGGACTTCTTTTTTTGACTCCTCAGTTGTGTCAATGCCAATGGGTGTAGCGGACCCGGACGCTCCTTTTGCAGTAACATTACCACAAAATGTTTTTTAATGATTCCAACATAACCGATATCAAAATGAGTAAAAATGTGGAAACTCACCCGTCGCCCCACCATTACTAGTATCCCTGGACCTTGTGGTCACAGAGGCCTTGAGCGTCTCCTCCCTAACGGACCTCCTCTCCCTCTTACTCGTAGAACCGGAAATTGATTGCATCTCGCGGGAGGAAGCTTTGCTGGATTTATCGTGGTTTTCTAGTACGCTGTTAAGGATTCCTGGGGAAGGGTGTGGGGACATACTACCAATATCACCACCAGCGCTGCCTAATTGGATGTGGAGGAATAGATATTGTATATGGGTGGCACTTAAAATATAATTTTGATGCTGTAGCTCCTCCACTAACCGCATTAACGTACTTTTTAGAAGCGCCTTGTCATTTTCCTTCTTCAATACAAGCTATTACACGTTCAGGAAGTAGGGGGTATTCCCCTGAGGCGTCAACAGACGGGGATTTTCTCAGAGATCAATATTGAAGGAATTACACATGATATTGATGTTATCACAAAATTAAGGGCCCAAGTCGTTATTTGAAATAAATAATTACAAAAACCAACACCGTTACGGTTACAAGGAGTGAAACCCTCTTAAATTGAGCGGAAGTGAGCTAAATTAAGTAGGGCGGTTGCCGCGGGTTTAAAGACAATAGAGACTTATTGAGTTAGAAAGCTGTAAGTAGTACATCGTGCTCGTCCCGTGGACCGCCTCCGTTTTCGGACTGCCTTTCTGGACAATAAAAAGGGCTCGAGTAAATGTGCCACTTGTACATTTTGTACACGAGATTAATACAAAATACCTAAAACTCGAAACTCGATCTCTGTTCCTAATACCATGTACTCGCTATAGTGGTAACAGATAACAGAAGATGAATCTCCCAAAATAAGACCAATTTCGCACCAAAAAAGAAGTTCGACCCCTTTTGCCGCAAGTAAACAGGGGCAGGGTGTACAGCTTAGTACATCTACAGTACAGTGGTTCTACATGTGGGAACTAGGAACTCTACTGCTCTGCTGATAGGATGATACTCTAGTACTGTTGCTCGATTTCATTGCCAACTTGTCTTCTCTATCCTCTGTTGCTGCTATCTGATAAGTTGGTGGCTGGCAGTCTAAATGGCTCGATGACTCGACTCGACTGGCTAAAGAGTGGATAGGGGGTTGCTGACGGTAAATGTGAGACAAAAGAACGAGATTGACGTTGAGATTTGAGAGTTGAGAGAGACCACTTGACTTTGTTGATGCACGTTTCAGCTTTCGCCTCATTTTTTCCCCTTTTCCCACAATTTGATTTTGTACGGAAGAAAGTGAGAATTTCTAATTGAAAGCTTGACAATAAATACTCCCACTAAGCAATTGATAATTTCAATCCCGTTTCATTAATTTGGTTACATGTACGTACATTTCATTCAATAAAACAATATCTGCTAAGTTACTTCAAACTACTTTTTAAGCATTTTAAGTGATAAATCATTGCTACAGCTCCAGTTTTCATTTCGGGACATTTTACACCTTGAAGCATTGCGAAAAGGTATCAGAATTGTTCACAACGAAAATGATGGAGTTATATTATTTTCAATTTTAACCCGCAATTTTTAGCAGAGAAAAAGTTACCTAGAATTTTCGATTGTCTTTCACATGCAAAAAGAATTATGACTCTTCCAATGTTCCAATTGTTACCGTTTTTGAGTTATGCGCGACTTTCGAAAGCATATTTTTTCGTGTTTTGGCCCTCCTTATATGGATGTATTTTATGCGATCAGTATATTTGTATGACTGTCTGTCCGTCCGTCTGTCATTTTGATAACTCTTGAAGGAATGGACGGATTTCGCTAAAAATTTGCATGGTTACCTTATTCGAATAGAACTTTTCCTATTGAAATTCAGACCGGACAATCAAGTATGGCGGGAGTTGTGGAGATTGGAAGGTTACAGAGTCCCAAATTTTGAAAAATATATATGCATTGCCGAGACAACGAATTCAAAAGTGCTGTGTTCGCGCCAAGGGTTTGCTCGATGACCATGGGGATTATTTAACGGTGAACTTGAATGCGAGATAACACATGAGAATGAGACTGACGTTGTTGTTGATTGATGAGACTAAGTTGTCTTCGTAGATTGAGGTTTCAGCGTTCGTGTCTCATTTCCACTTTCTACATTTTTCACTGTCCTAATTAGAGTTTCTAATTGAAAGCTTGATAAAATCAACTTTTCCATTCAATTTTCCACTATAAACAATCCCGTGTTTTCAATAATATCGACATAAAATACATAGCTTCCTTGTTTGAAGATCAATACCGTCATGGGTCATCGTTTTTAAAACATTAGCAGGGTCAACGCTGACATCCTTTATGGCATGAGTATATTGAACTGTCCAAGATGTTTCTATGTAGCATTATCTGTAATCATCTTGGAACTGTCTAAGAAACTTGCAGAACAGATGACACTGTTGCAGGAATATGCTGTAGAAAATTCAAATGAATGTGCCAAACCAGTTCCGAATACTGCAACTTCATGAAACGGGATTTACTTGACTATTTAATCCTAAGATAATTCACTAGTATAGATGGCGACCTACACCGACGTTCATTTTAACAGCAATACTTAGTATACACACTAGGAGCCAGCCAACTTCGTTTGGCGAAACTAATGTATATAAAGGGGCATTTCGGTGGTGGCGTAATTCAGGAGCATTTATAACGGTATTTGATCTACAAATATAAATTTTTACTC
>JAHZNE010008296.1:0-14774 GCA_027744055.1 Callyntrura sp. NNG-2020
TCTGGAAAACTAATAATTTGGTCCACCTAAATAGGAATTAACCAAAAATTGATATAAATGCGGGACGAAGTTATTTTGTTCGATATAAAATTTCCCGTTTAAACGTGAATGAATGTCACTCATGAGAGTGCGCGAGAGTTTACGATTACAAACACAAAAGCCCATGATCTTCTTGGAAAAGCAAAAATAAGAGTGATCTCTCCTTTATTAGTACATGTGCATGTGCTAGAGACAACATTCAAACTAAGGGGTATGTGGCTAATAAGAAGTAATATTAGTAATCGCTAGTATTTCACAGAAACTTTAAGTAGTTTTCCGGGATAAGCAACGTTACTTCAATGGCACAATTACAGATTCAAAATAGAATGTTAGATAATAAAATTCTGTCATACAAGAGATATGTCTAACCAATATTTTATTTGCTCGTTACTGTCAGAGTAATGAGTCAATACTAATGAGAATTCCTACTTGTATAACTACCAACCACACAGTTTATGTGGTGTGTAAACACCGACTTTTATCCATTATTTTTATTGTTTGATGAAAAATAAGCAGTGCAGCTGCAATTGCAGGACCCTATATCCAAAACATAATGAAGCAAACTTAACAGGATACGCACCAACAACATTTTGCGTATTATCAGTCGGGAAACACGGAAACTGCTATCATAATTTATCATTTATGATGGTGTTTGATGCCCAGGATGTCCAAAAGATAAAGCATTTTCCGCATATTACGTACTATATCACAATTTTATTATTTTAATATGCGCGTTTATATCAAAATTAAAAATATTGAATGAAAATGCCTCTTTGTTTCCATTTCAAAGCAAACATGAAGTAGTCAACACCGTGTAGTTTTACAACTGTTGAATCTCAGTTTCACATGCATACATCTATAGGACAATTAATTAAGGATTTATATTATTTTTTCTTGTGAATAATCATTATCAATGAAATATTTCAATGAATTATAATGCCCTCATTTCACAGTAATCACCGTCGCATAAAAGTGATGCTATAGATAGCGGGTCGTGTACTGAGCAATTTCCTCGTCATCACAACGATTATATACTGCTTGTGCAGAACATCCAACTCTTATCAGACATTTATCATGTTTGACTTCGTCGTAATTCATTCGATACAATATCTGAGTCAGTGGTCTGTTAAAAGTGCCACTTTTACGTTTACCTATAGATAGTAACTCAACAAGTTATGTACAGACCAGTATGTTTTTTATCCATTTTCCCCTCAAGGTAAATTCAGTGAACTTCATTGAAGGATACAAACCACAAAATTGATTTCCCATTCAGAAGATTTCGTTGTGACATTAACAATTTTTGCGGATTTGTAACAACCTAAAATACAACCGAAATGTCACGAATTCGAAGACTAAATGAACTGAGAAGTCAAGTTTTGGACAATGCGCTGGTAAGTATCCTTTAAAAATGGTCATCGCAAAAGGTAAATAAAATGTCTAATTGTCTCTTACTTACGTTTGCTTACACCTTTGGCGATGAATGTAGTTACGAGAACACATTCTGACGTTTGTACTAATCAACGGGAAAAATACATCCTATAATGATGTTCACAATTGCCGTCTTGTCAATTCCACTTGGCTTCAATCTGTTGCCAAATGCCTACGAAAGTCAAGAAAACACCTATTTAAATTACGATTAGAACCACTTTCACAATTCAATGGAACGGATCGCCTAGTTCTCTTCAACGACTTGGTCGTCAATTTGGTTCATTCGGGCGCTCAATTTCCACCTGTTTATGTCCAGATAGATGATGAATATATTGTGCAGCAAGGGATGCAAAGGGTCATGGATCTTTTCGTGCGAGTTGGTAGTGGATTGGTTGAGCTTTGGATAATGATACACATTCCTGTGCAACATACAAGGTGGACAGGTACTGACCTGCACTTCCCTTTCCTACATGATTTAACTGTGTGGATGTTTTCAAAAACCGATGTGGAAAACGACGAAAAACTAGAACATGATGAAAGGAATTCATTTATTCAATCGGTTTTGTCTGCCAGTAAAAATCTGAGAAAGTTTGCGTTGACTCCACATTGCAACAAGTTGACGGTATCTCGGCCAGTAAGAAGCCTTTGTCTCCCTTCTACACTAACCAGTTTAAGCATATCTGGCACAATTGCAGTGGAGGAGTTTGATGGGATCCTTGGGGGAAATTTTCCAAAACTGAGGGAACTTAACGTATCTTGTATGTACGATGACAAACATAATTTGGTTTTTGCCGCTCTGCAGAAATTTAGTGGCCAACTGACTGAACTCACCCTGAACGGTTGTGGCTCACTGGAGGACTGTGCTCTAACCACGCTCCCAACAATGAAATCAGTGGAAACTTTAAATTTGATTTGGGGTGTCCTTCCGTGGTGTTCCGGTGGCGCTGAAAGCCAAATTCAAAAAAAGTTTCCTTTACTAAGAAATATCAAGTTTTTTACGTATCCGCTTAACGTTTTCCGTTTTTGGACGGAGGGTTCCTGCTTCGAGACCGTGAGAGAAATTAAAGTAGTGGTTGAAGCTGACCCTGAGGAGCTCGATCCATCCAGTTTGGGTTTAAGATATATTACTTTAGTGAATCAAGCATTTCCGAACATTGTCAAGCTGAGTATTGAATATGAAATAAAATACGGTCTTTCTGGGCTCCAGTATATATTTCAAAATTTGACAAAGTTGCATGATTTGCAATTAATCATTTTTAATTATCTGTTGGAGGGCATAAGCGCTGAAGAATGGGTGTCTATAATACTGGGAATTCCGAAGGAAATGGCGCCAATCTTACAGAAAAGGACGAGGGAAGGGCAAACAATTCTGAACAATTCCCGAATACCATCAATTGTCAGCATGACAGGTAATTACAGCAAAATATACAAGCATTTATTTTAAATATAAAGCCCTCTTTTCAACTGAAGGAAGATACCCTTTAAAATTGTTTTGGTATCTGTCACGATGTTGCGGGGTTTCTAAATTAACATGACACGTTTTAAACGAAGAAATTGTTGTGGACAGTGTGCGCTCAGCTGAAAATTCTTTACCCTGTTGATTTAAAGAATAAATTAAGACAAATTTTAAAATCAAAAGCATCTTACGTTTTCCTGAATCAATAAACGAACACACTTAAACGCTCAGCTGGTTTTAGTATAAGTTAGCATAACCTCATCAGTATCGAATGTCGTTTTTTCCTTCTTCCTCCGAGCAGTATATGAACCGCACCGTACTTTAAGTTCATGGTGAGGTAACTAATGACACACGTTTCAGTTCTGTATGAATGTTTACAATGAGGTTGTTAAATAGCATGAATTAGCATCAACACCTTATGGATGGAAAGTGACGAGAACATTTGTTTGCTTTTTAGCGTTGCAGAAGCTTTCGCTGCACCACAAATGGTATTATAAAACCATTGTTCCCATTGATTCAATCTTTCGCTACGCCCTAATGAAAATGAAAAGTCTCCAAGAAGTTACATTAGCCCGTTGTTTCAAGGTTTTTCTTTATTTAAATACAATTCCCGATAATATTGCGGGCAACAATAACAAAAACATTTATTTATATTTTTTGCAGATTTCCCCTACAACTTCTGCTAATTGGAAAAGAAGAGGTCGTGTCCTAAATATGGATTATTGATTGATAATATAGATACATGATATTTGTGAATGTTTGTTTGTAAGAAGAGGAATATTTTTCAAATAATAGTCGCTTAAAATAAACTAAACTGTTTTAATATTTTCGTGATGCGAAATTATTGAACGGTAAATACACATTGAATATCTGCAGGAAACGTAGGGTGTTTTCATATGGCTAACTGTAACGCCGTTGCAAGGAAACCAAACGCATTCCTAACCTTTGAATAAAACAGGTTTTGGAGATGGACAACTAAATGTAGTTTGGCCATAGGTGCATTTTGAACGCATTTATTTCTGTTCTTAATGAACATTTCACGTTCTTGTGATTTTATATGTGCATCTATTAATATCCAGTAATTCAATTTTCCGATGGCAAAAATACACACTTAAACGGTAACAGAAATCGCAACACCTGAAAGTGATCCCAGAACCCATAGCTTTAAGAGAACGGGGTAATTAAAAAAAAGTTTTGATACTTCTTAATTTATAACTAATTTAAAGTAATATAAAGAGAAAAACCAATCCTTGGCTCTGAATTCACTGCAACGTTTACAAACTAATATCTCCATTCATGAAATCATTGATACCAGAAACATAGAGACACTGTTAGTCGGGACAAGGTTGAAATATGAACGAAATTAATGCCGTCATTCATTATTAAGTTACGCGATAATATTTCTACAGCTGTCACAACGGGGAACTTTAGAGGTTTTGAATGAAAATGCAACAGTATGGCTAAACAAAAGCCAACTGTCTCGATTATATCACGGCTATTTCTGCAACTCCCTTTCTTTATTCACAGCAAGAGAGTGAGTGCTCTACAATGTGGATGCTTCCACCCGCTTCTGTTCCACTGCATGCTCTTATGCTACCTGTGCTAGTTTTCCAGGCTAGTGGCATAGACAATACAGCTGTTGTTCTGCACTGAAAAGGAGCAGGGCAATGTATATAGGGAAAACATAAATGTTACCGTGTACACAAAACTGTTCCTGTTGTTGTTTGTTGACGGTGTGGAGTTATCTTGTCCTCAGTTTTGTGGGATGCAATGTTTGCTCCGTTGCAGCTCAGTAGCTCCATTATGAATTTAACAAATAAAACATAAGAATTTTCGTAAATCATAAGTACCTTATATATGACACGACAAAGTTTCTACTGACACGCAGTTGCAATGTTGCAGTGAAAAAAAATATACAGGAAATTCATTAATGGAATGGAATAATTAATGGCCTATGGAATGGGCTCAACCTGACATTAAAAATCGACTGTATGCAAAAACTACGTTAATGTGTGTAGGAGTTAATGCCCGTGACATTGGTCAGCTAACGGTATCGCTACAAGGATAAAATATATATTGAACAAATTCCTTTTACTTTGAGTAAAACCTTTACTTTGGCATTTTTAAAGAATTAAATGCATACATATTTTGGACATTTTAGCAACATTATAATTGGAACTTTATTTATTATCTTCTATGATAAATTTCCCGTTTATACGAGAATGAATGCCACTCATGAAAGTGCGTGAGTTTACGATTACAAACACAAAAACCATCTTCGAAAATCATTTACTTGGAAATGCAAAAATGACAGTAACCTCGTCTATTAGTAAATGTGCTTAAGACAAAATTCAAAATGGGGGGCTTGTGGTTAATAAGAAAAATATCAGTAAAGGTCAGTAATCGCAGCAACTTTATGTAGTTGCTCGGGATGAGGGACGTTTACTATAATCGCACAATTCCAGAATCAAAATAGAATGTTAGTTAGGAAAATGTTGTCATACATGAGATGACTAACTATTATTTCATTTACGTGTTACTATCGGAGTAATGAGGATGCCTAAGAAGTGCGAAGTGGTAACTTATTAGGATAAGTGCCAACAACATTTTACGTATTATCAGGCAGAACAATCGGAAACTGTTATCATGATTTATTATTTTTGATGGTGTATAATGGCCAGGATGCTGATAAGACAATGCCTTTTCCATACATCACGTACTACGTCACAATTGTATTTTTAATATGCGCGTATGCATCATCGTTACAAATTATTGAATGAAACAACCTCTTTGTTTGTATATCAAAGCAAAACGAACGGCCATTTCCTATTTATAAATCTGTAGGATAACTAGTTAACGTTTTATATTATTTTTTCTTGTATCAGCACATTATCAATGAAGCATTTCAATGAATTATACTGGCGTCATTTTATTGTAATCACCGTCGCATAAAAGTGATGACCCAGATGTCGGGTCGTGTACGGAGAAATTAGCTCGTTATCACTACGCATATATACTGCTTGTGCGGAAAATCAAACTCTTATCAGACATTTATGGTGTGGGATTTCGTCGCAATTCAATTTGATATCCCATCTTTCATGTGGTGAGTTTAAAAGTGCATTTTTCATGTTCGCTGATAGAGAGTAACTCAAACATTTATGTACAGGCTGATATTAATATCCGTTTTTTCCCAAGGTAAATTCAGTGAATCACTTTAAACGAGATAAAGAATTTAATTTATTTAGATTCTGCAGTATTCATTGTGACATCAACAATTTTTGCTGGGTTGACAACAACCAAAAATATAAAGGAAATGTCTCGAATTCGAAGACTAAATGAACTAAGAAATCAAGTTTTCGACAATGAACTGGTAAGTACTCTTTCAAAATAATCATCACCAACCTTAAATAAAATGTGAATTTGTATGTGAACACATTTTTACGTTTTGGCGACGGTTTTAGATACGGGAACACATTTTGATGTTTGTACTTAGCAACGGGAAAGACACATCTTATAAAAATGTTCGCAACTGCCGTCTTGTCAATTCCACCTGGCTTCAATCTGTCGCCAAATGCTTACGAAAGTCAAGAAAACATCTATTTAAATTACAAATAGAAACATTTCCTATATTCAATGGAGAAGATCGCTTAATGCTGTTCAACGACTTGTTGGTCAACATGATTCCCTCGGGTGCTCAATTTCCACCTATTTATGTCAGCATAGATAATGTATATATTTCGCCAGGAGCGTGGCTAAGGGTCATGGATCTCTTGGTCCGAGTCGGTAGTGGATTGGTTGAGCTTTCTATAACGTTACGCATTCCGAAACAACATGCAATGCGGACAGATACACAACTGCACTTCCCTATCCTACACGATTTGTCCGTAGGGATGTTTGGGGGACCCTATTTTGACGGGAAAAAGATGAAGGATGAACGGAATTCACTTATACAATTCTTCTTGTCTGCCAGTCAGGACCTGAGAAAATTTACGTTGTCTTATCATTGTTACAATATGACATTTTATCTGCCAGGTAACAGCCTCCGTCTCCCTTCCGCACTTACCAGTATGAGCATTTCTGGGGCCTATGAAGTTGAGGATTTTGCTGGGATCACCGAAGGACATTTTCCAAAACTGAGGGAACTGAACTTGTATTGCATATGCGAAGACAATCATAATTTGGTTTTCACAACTCTGCAGAAATTTAGTGACCAATTGACTGAACTCTCACTGGACGGTTATGGCTCGCCGGAGGGGGACTATGTTCCAACCACCCTCCCAACAATGAAATCGGTGGAGACTTTAAGCTTGAGTTATGGTGTCCTTCCGTGGTCTTCCGGTGGCGCTGAAAGCCAAATTCAAAAAAAGTTCCCATCACTAAGACGTGTAAGGGTTTCTGACTTTCCGCTTCACGTGTTCCGGTTTTGGACTGAGAGTTCTTGTTTCGAGACCGTGGAAGAAATTGAAGTAGAAGTTGAAGCTGACCCTGAGGATTTCGATCCATCTAGTTTGGGGTAACGATATGTTACATTAGTAGATCACGCATTTCCGAACATTGTCAAGCTGAATATTACATACAGCATAAAATGTGGTCTTTCCGGGCTCCAGTATATTTTTCAACATTTGATAAAGTTGTGCGATTTGCAATTATGCATTTTTACAGGGGTGTCAGAGTCAGAGGTGATAAGCGCGGAGGACTGGGTTTCCATAATACTGGGGATTCCGACGGAAGCGGCGCACATTTTACAGAAAAGGACGAGGGAAGGGCAAACAATTCTGAACAATTCCCGAATACCATCTATTGTCCGCATGACAGGTAATTACAGCAAAATTTGCAAACATTTATTTTAAACATAAAGCCCTCTTTTCAATTGAAGGAAGATACCCTTTAAAAAATTGTTTTGGTATCTGTCACGATGTTGCGGGGTTTCTAAATTAACATATCGCACATGACACGTTTTTATCGAAGAAATTGTTGTGGACAGTGTGCGCTCAGCTGAAAATTCTTTACCCTGTTGATTTAAAGAATAAATTAAGAAAAATTTTAAAATCAAAAGCATAAGAAATTGTTGTGGACAGTGTGCGCTCAGCTGAAAATTCTTTACCCTGTTGATTTAAAGAATAAATTAAGACAAATTTTAAAATCAAAAGCATCTTACGTTTTTCTGAATCAATAAACGAAGACACTCAAACGCGCAGCTCGTTTTAGTGTAAGTTAGCATAACCTCATCAGTATCGAATGTCGTTTCTTCCTTCTTCTTCCAAGCAGTATATGAACTGCACCGTACCTTAAGTTCATGTTAGGGGTACAATGGACACAAGTTTCAGTTCTGTATGAATGTTTACAATGAGGTTGATAAATAGCATGAATTAGCATCAACACCAAATGGATGGAAAGTGACGACAACATTTGTTTGCTTTTTAGCGTTGCAGAAGCTTTCGCTGCACCACAAATGGTATTATAAAACCATTGTTCCCATTGATTTAGTCTTTCGCTACGCCCTAATGAAAATGAAAAGTCTTCAAGAAGTCACGTTATGCGGTACATTCAAGGTAAATTTTTATTTAAATGCAATTTTTGGTAATATTGTGGGGGACGATAAAAAAGCTTATTTATTTTTTTGTAGGTTTCCGCAACAACATCTGCTAAATGGAGAAAAAACGGTCGCGTATTAAATATTTAATATTGATCGATAACACCAATAGATATTAATTGTGAATATTTGTTTGTCAGAACGGGAATACTTTTCAAATATTGGTCACTTAAAAGAAACTTATCTGCTTCAAAAAATTTGTGTTGTGACATTGATTTATTGGTAATAATGGTAATTCACGGTGTACATCTGCAAGGAACACTTTAGGTTTTCGGGTCTATTAATGACTATCAAAAACGTTTCTGCTAAATCAGACTTACTCTAAATTGAAATTAATCTAATGATTTAATATAAACGCTACCTATGAAATAAATCTTAATCCAATTTAATCTAAACCAAAATTAATCTACACCAAATTTAATCTAAACCAAAATTAATCTAAATGAAATTTAATGTAAACCTAATTTAATTTTACTTAATAGAAGAATTATAGAAAAGTATTTTAAAAAATTACTAACAATCACTTTATATTAAACATTGGATATTTGGCATTTTACAATAGCTCCTAATTCAATTTTTCGAAATCGACTTCTTGTAGCTGCTGGCTTGCTAAATGGTAGCTCTTATTACCACGCTTTCTAGTAGGAGCTGTGTTTAATTACATATTGAGTGGCGGAACAGTTTTTTCATACATGCATACTATTATCGAAAGCTTGTATTTGTGTATCCTGAAGTTCAGAGACTGAGTTGTCAACACCTGATGATACGAAGTAGATAAGACATTAACAGTGCCCCAAACACAGTAAACCTTGCATCCCAAAACGTTACGTTATGACATTAAATTTCATTCTTCTTATGTATATCATTCTATTTCAACGGAGAAACGTTGTTTTATTTACTGCTCACCAGTAACACTTTAATTCCAAGCATCTTCAATACAATGGCGTTCATCCTGTTAATTTCAGTATACATTTTTTCTTTGAAGCACAATTGAAGCACGATAACGTCGTTCACGTGATCGTGCAAAATTTGAAACTCCAAATCTATTTAGGGAATTCATGAAGAGAGAACACTTCGGCACAAACAGCAATTTAAACTGAAGTTGCATAAAATATTTCTACTACGATAACTTGTCAAAGTGTGATACGCATATGAGCATTCGGGTGATTTAGAGTATACAAAATTTAGTCTAATTTTCGTTTAGATTAATTCTCGGTTAGATTAATTTTTATGTTTCTTTAGTTAACGTCCACTTTAGATTAATTCTCGGTTATATTAAATATACTTTAGATGAAATTCATTATACTAAATCTTGTTTAGCAGGAACGCAATTATATTATCTTTATGCCACCCGAGGTTTTCATGTGACTAAAAGTGTAACACCACTGTAGATAAACCAAAAGCATTTCCTTTTTTCTGCCAACCTTCAAGTAGTACAAGCTAGAACTTTACAAGTAAATGTGGTTTCACCACATGTGTGGTTTAAACGCATTTATTCTGTCCGTAATGAAAATAGTCGTATTGCATGTGTGCATCTACTAATATAAATCATCTCAAACCTACTTATAAACACCACAGCTTCATCAAATGTAAATTTGGTGCATTGGAAAGTTGAAATATTGTACATTACGCCGTAAGCGTAGATGAAACACATTTAATGTCAAGAAGCATATCGGCGTCTCAGGTGTAATGCATTATAAATCTACACTGATAAACCAACGTTCCGAACTGACGCGAAACCATACTTTGCTATTGCCATGTACTATTCGATGTATGATTCTATCTACTCCGTAGTTGAATTTTTCTCCGATATAAATTTTGAAAAAGGGGTACAGTCTTCCTACCAATATGGCAACTGTCTATATGTACGACTGTGTGATAGTTGAGGCTCCTTTTTCTTGGTAGTTTCTGGTTAGTTGACATACAGAGTTGGATTAGTCTCTTGATATACTGTATTTATATTTATGAGATCTGAAATCAACTTGTCATATATAAAGTAAACAAAAGGCGTACTGGATGCCACATCTTTGAACGAGAACTCATGAATAATCAGTGTTGTGCTTGTGCTGCTACCATGTGAATAAATGGCGCATCTTTATTTGACTAATAAAACCCAACATATACATATATATATTTGGACTCTTGGCGTCAAGAGGAATTCAATGACATATGAATTGTTGACCTTTGACCGACGGGGGAAAACGTCCCCCTGGGGGTCAGGTCAAAAATTATTTTAAAGTTCTGCATACAGCATTAAAAATTGAAATGAAAAGTTACGTAAGCTAATTGCTGTGTTACGTCTTGGTAATTTCTCAAATTTTGAAATTTTCCATAACTCCTGAGTCCTGCGGAGTCCCGCCTCAAATTTTTAATGTTGTTCTCCTTCCCTCAGAGCGTATGTGTACCGAAGGAATTTTTGCGCTGAGGAGCGATTTTCGAGCAATTAGCGTTCGAAAATACCAACAATTAAAACTTAATTATGACGTCATTCACTAAGGGATTAATAAAATTCCACTAAAATTGGTACGCCGGGGTAATTTTTCACGCTCTACCACATGCGGTATTCAGAAAATAATATTTGACCTGACCCCCATGGGGAAGTTTTCCTTCGTCGGTCAAAGGTCAACAACTTATATATCAATAAATTCCTCTTGACGCCAGGTGTCCAAATATATACATGTTGGCTTTTATCAGTCAAATAAAGATGCACCACTTTTTCACATGGAAGCAGCACAGTGTGCAGATTTCCGTCGGTGTGAATTCCTAAAACCAAACCCTATTTCCTTTATCCACATGTGAATACACTACTATGTGTATGCTTCCGTCGGCATCCTTTTCTGAGTCTGCTATCCTGTTCCATGCTATCATTTTCTCCCCGCAACAGCTGTGCTAGTTTTCCTAATACGTGTCATAAACAACGCTAATGTTCTGCACTGGAAAGGGGCAGAGCAGTGAATAAACGGGACAAGAGAAATGTTGTCGTGTAAACAAAACTCTTTGAGATGCCGTTCATTGGCGAAGGCATTGCACTTTTGTCAGCAGTTTTGCGAGTTGAATACTTTGTCGGTTGCCACCCCATAAATAATTTAGTAAATAAGTAGTGTCAGAACTTCCGTAAGTGCCATACGTATTGCACGACGAAGTTTCTACCGACTCTCAGTTGTAAGTGTCTAGTGGTTAATGTACGGCAAATTCATTGAATAATATCCATTTTAAGTACGACACAAAATTTGAATAACTATAAACCTCAATAAATGTCAACGGAGGAAATCTTTCGGTTGGTAGCACATCCGTCAATCCTTGAACTACAAAGTCCCCCAACGTTTCTCATGGAAGGAAATGGAAGCTGCTCCTAATACAAGTAATCATTAACACAAATAATTCTTGAGATTAAATTGTATATGAATGCCTTATTTTGAACAAGTGTGTTCTTAAAGGTGGGAATGATCTTAAGAAGAGACAGGCCAACGTAGAGGCCCGGTTCGTTGGTGGGATCTATCCCGCCCAATTGCCAGAAGTACTGTCTCCTAGAATGCCTCCTCCAGCAATAACCCCTCCACAAACACAGACTTTGGACGGATCCTCAAAATCCATTGAATTTGTAACTGTGATAGTGCCTCTTACCCGGCTACCAGAAAGCGTCATAAAAAGTGCAAACCCACACATAGCGTTACCCCTTGCACTACCGCAGTTACATTCCGCCCATTTCCCTGACTCCGCTGAAATATCCCAGAGCGCGTTCGTACCTGCTACCCCTGTCCCCCATAGACGCCTCAGGGATTCATTGCATGAAACGATTACCTCGGCACAGAAGGACATTTTTGCCCCCTCACAGACTACGCCCCACCAATCAAAGGACGATGAACAACCCCTTATCAAAAAAATACCCCCAAGTCAGCCGAGTAGAAAGTGGAAAGGACGGTACAAACGCCTTTTATGTGTTTTTTGTGGAAAAGTCTTCGGAAAAAACAGAACCTTTTTTAAGGATCATATACGAAGTCACATCCACGAGGTTGCTTTCGAGTGTCCCGACTGCGGAAAGGAATACAGTAAACAGGATAGTTACAAACGTCACGTTAAAAGGTACTGCCGGGTGCGTAATAAGGAAAAAGGGCACAGTTGCCCCGTCTGCCAAGAAAGCTTACGCACAAAGTTCAATCTGCAGCTACACCTTAAACGCCACTCGAACCCGGATAAGATTCATCGCTGTTCCCGCTGCCCCGCCACATTTAAAACGTGGACAGGCTTGCGTACACACAAGAAGATAAAACACGAGGGGAATGTGGGCAACTCATCACTCACCCGTCCGCCCTCCGCGAACATATGAAGCGGCACAGAAACATCCGAGCTCACACCTGCCTGTTTTGTGATAAGGCATTCTTCACCAACCAATGTCTTTTCCGGCACCTCCGACGTCACACGCGGGAAGAAGAAAGGAAATTGGCGGCGCACAGTTGCACCTTTTGTGGAAAGAAGTTTATATACCGGAACCTTCTGTACAATCATTTGTATTTCCACATCCGGGAAAAATGGCACGGATGCAGCTTCTGCGGTATGGAGTTTCATACCAAAAAGGCAGCGCTATGTCACATTGGCCGACGCCACAAAGATGGATAATTTGGTACATGTCGATACATTGGTTTGGTCAGGTTGTACTTTGTAGATAAAAATGAAAGGTCGTTTTTATTTGAGAAAATAAATGGTGGCTGCACCTGTTTTGTTCAAAACATTGCGAGGACAGAATGAGAATTATGATTTTATTTGATTGGCCCGTTTTGGTATTATTAATGTGTCTGTGTTCTAAATGGTCGTCAGGGGGTTTACTACTGCAGAGTACCTTCGGCGGGCCCCACTACTTCCTATGTTCCCAGAAACCCCAAATATAACGAAGGACACAGAGAATTTTGTTTGTAAAATGGGTCCCGTGGTTGACTTTCCACGTTCTAGTTCTGAACATGACAGGAGTTGTTTGCAGGTACAACAATGCCAGCTTTCTGACCATGGCAAACTTGCCACCTCCTCAAATATTTGTGGAGCGCGATCATTTTTCCCCAAGCAGCTTTGACGGTACAGCAAAGGTGTATCGGGGATTTGTGCATCCTTAACACTTTTTTATGCTGAACTGACAATGAGTATGAAAATTTTCTATATGTGCCCCTAAACTGAACTGCATTACTCGATTCATCCCATGATGATTTTGGGTATGGTGATAGAATATGGTCAAAGTTGCAACATGTTATCATTTTCAGTTATGCCATGTATAATTGTCATTAGTAAAGACTCATTACTGTGTAAGATGCTGGTTTTGTCTGTGTACCTCTTTACTAAACCTAAGGGGTATCTGTGTATAAAATTTGAGCCCCACTTGCTATGTAAAAATTCAACATTTTAGTTTAATTTATGACCGCAAGTGGGCGCTGCAGCTCATCCAATTTCACATAAACTAAAGATTTTCTCATTACGAGTCGAATGTCATAACCCTCATGTTGATACGACCTATTGTCTTCTAACGGCAAAGAAAACAAAGATTTTGAAATATATACCCACTGAGGGTCAAAGGATTCAACCAATCTGAGTCAAACTTGACAAAATTACTCATCTCCTACAGACTTACCTATATTCTGAATTTGAGCCAATTTTGCCAACTTTTAATTTTTATCTATGCCGTTACTCTCCCATGGGAGGACCTCCAAAACCCATCTACGAACTTATCCGAGCTATTGACCCAATGTATCTACCTTCAAAAATTTTGAAATTCGCTTTCCTTTAAGAGTTTTTGTGTACACGGTAGGAAGGCCGGACGTCACAACACGATCATCCATTTCTACAAGCACTTCTGCAGAAGTCCTAATAAACCGGCAAACCAATCTTCTTAAGTGTCGCTTTTAATAATTAAGTACTCAGAATTTAATTGCGAGATTCCACACATTATATGGCTATGTCATGAAGGATTTAAATTAAATTAATTAACTTATGTTATATAATTACTAAAGTTACTACAATTTACTTAACAGCAATGAAGTATGCTTATGTAGTTCTCATATGAAAATTAGGTGCTCACTGGAATATTTTGCAAATTAGGTGCTCATTTGAATATTATGCAAATTAGGTGCTTATTTGAATATTATGCAAATTAGATGCTCATTTGAATATTATGCAAATTAGGTGCTCATTTGAATATTATGCAAATTAGGTGCTCATTTGAATATTATGCAAATTAGGTGCTCATTTGAATATTATGCAAATTAGGTGCTCATT
>JAHZNE010008297.1:0-13803 GCA_027744055.1 Callyntrura sp. NNG-2020
TATTTTGCCTCTGCAGTTTGCGTTAAAGCAACATACTTAAATATGTTTATTTTACCCCGTAAGGTGAAACAAGGAGAGGTTGTATTAACATCCCTGAGGTGAGATGAATAAAAAGACTTACTATCAAAGTTTACCCATGTTTTAAATTTTCGATGGCGTGCTACAATACAATTTCCGTAAGTGAGGAATATCAACCGTCAGTTTTGTTAAAATGCAAATATACCCACCATTGTTCTTTGAAATCATAACGTAGCAACTGTATTGAGGGTTTGCTCGTTTACAACTGCTGACGTTTAGTCTGGTATAGTGAGTTGTTGGCTCTTGACGCTTTTGTCTGTTCATTCGTTTTGGTTCTAAATATCTTTAAAGCTCTTTGCCATATCCCGATGAGCACTTGAGTAAAGGAACTCTTTTTCAATCAATGAACAGCTTCTATTGATTAGCATATCTCAAATTCATGATTATTTTCATGAAAGTAATGAAATAAGTATTTCTGTTTATCCAGCAACCAAACTCGTATTTTTGTGTAATCAATCAAACCATCAACCTTGCTACTACACGACATCAATTCGCATGCTTTAACCCCCGAGCTAAATAAGTGTTAAGTGTGATTTGCAATTACTTGCAACTTGAACATGATAAAAAAAATCATATACATCAAATTGTCATAAAGGTTCTAACTACATCTAGTGAAAAAACAGACTTAAAGGCAAAGTTAACAATTAAACAACAGAAGAGAAATTCAATATTATTCAATTATTTATTATTTTGTTAAATAAAAAAATCTGGAAGATGCATCAGTAGGAAAATCACATTACAACTCAGGGGACCTTAAGTATAACATAAACTTCCATCCCATACAGCAAGAGGAGAACCTGACGTCCTCTGTCTAACAGCCCAGCGACTCGCACTACGCTTCCTCCTCTACAACTCATCATTATCATCATCATTTTCATCACATCACCTTCATCCGCATTCAGTTCATCAGCTTCAAGCAGCAGCAGCAGTTCTCAAAAGCAATGATGATGATGTGTACGTAGACCTCTTCCACTTTCCACAATCTTCAGATTTGCTCTATGCTGCTCAGTACTCAACACATCATACATGCAAGCAACCCATGGCAAACCATCCATCTAAGCTTTAGCTCGTCATTTTCCCGTCGACCTCTTCAAAAAGTGTGTTGTTTTTGTTCGTGCTTTTCTGCCTTCTTCCTACAATTTTTCTTCTTGCTATTTCTCGACTTTGCTTCTTTGAGGAGAGCGAACCAACTAACTAAACGTACGTCTTACACGCACAGGGAATCTAGGCGCAAGGTAGACAAAACAAAAAGTACTTTTTATCATTATCTTTAACCATAAAAAATACTTCCCTGCTTCCAACTTGACTACACATTTACCATTTTAACACATTTTGGTTGGCATCGATAATCTGTCTGTACTCTGCACATAGGCATGCTACAGCATGAGCATGCACAGTGACACCAACAGCAGAAACTCCACTTGAAAGCACTCGCAAACTGAAACAAACCAAGCAAATATATACCTTCCTGGCGTAGTAAAGAAGTAATAACCGTACGTATCTGTATATTGGTGGTCACTTTTTGTTCTTGTCTATATTTCCCTGTATAATCCCTATCTTCGCTTCACATACGTGAAGGAAAATGTTATTTTGCTCGTACGTAAGTAAGCTGAAGTAATAAACTAGACTTCTTTCAAATAATCGTTTCTTTTAACTTGTAAAAGTGCAGTGGTATCACAGACAGAAGCACGAACAGGTACAATTTTAAGAGACAGCAGCGTATAAGTACAAAAGTACAAATACTGGCAAAAGCAAAGCAGCACTAGGACTATACAAGGGAAAGTAAATACGAATTATGGATGAAAAGAGAGTAAAATGGCAAGAGCAACAAACACCAAGTAAGCTTATTACAGAGAGACAATAATGTTATGCCTGGCAATAATATTGTGTATTCCTCATTCCTCAACATCATCACAGCAGCAGGCAGGCAGCAACATAATAATAGCAGTCAAGTCGACATATTTTTGATGACTTCCTAAGGAGTTTAGCTGCAAACTGTAATTCAATTATTTAATTTTGTGCGTTGAATGTAGACACAAATAGTTTAGAAAAGACATAATGTAATAAAGTTACTCAAAACTGGAAATTTTGGTTGATTTTTGGAGAAAAATAAATCGGAGAGTAGAGCGACACTTATTTTTTTGTTAAAAAAGTGGATGTGAATGAGCGAGGAAAGATTTTTTTATTCGCCTTCACTGGAGTAAGGGAACCCATTCGATCTGGGAGAGAAGCGTGTACAATGTTGAATTTGGCAGTGCTTCAAGATTGTTTATTAATTAAACATGGAACATAACAATGAATGATGACACACGGTCAACATTTGAGTCGCACAAGATATTTGTTGTCAGGTATGATAAATGTCTAGATAAAATTTAATGCATGCGCAATGCGCATGTACTTAGGTAGACATGTGTACGTGTTTTATTATTATTATAATAGCAACTGATTATAAAACCGAGTAACGCCAAAGATCCGTATGTCGGCTGTGGAACTAAAAACTCATACTTTGATTAAACTGAACAGAAATGGGAGTTTTGAGCTGATGTTTGCATTGACGGAAGGTGAAGGATCGGGCTGTTAATGAAATGTCGTGCAATTTTTTATGAGATGCTAGAAACATTTAGACGAGGCATTTTTTTCATTGAGAATTTGCTAAATGAAAACGAATAATAAATTCAGCATAAAGAAGAACTAGTATTCGTTTTTCAAATGGAATATCCTGCATTTAGTATCATGTGAACTCTTTTCAAATTTTTTCAGGTGCCACAGGTTTTTATTAAATTTTCCAACCTTTCTCCACAACATGAACAAGAAGACCCAGGGGAGTTAACATATCTCCCAATTCTTTACTCACGCCCAGGGATTTGTTATGCAGTTTTCAGTTATCTAATTATTGGCAATTTTAAAATTTTGAATTTTCCAAGTTGATTGATTTTGATACTTCAAAAATAAACATCTTCCTTAACGAAAACAAACTTGCCGCTTGATCACAACGAATGATAAAGTTTTAAGTGTCACTGTACCATCACATGAATTATGAACACCGTAGTCCGTAGTGCTAGTTCGTGATACAAAGATATCACTGTATTTAACTAAAAGTCATTCGTGACTGTCACTGTGGAGAGCAAGTCTAAAACGTTTGGTTTTTGAAGTACCATTATAATGGATTTGAAAGAACCACAAGAGGATCACCGGAAGGATCCCATTCCTGGTGAATACGGATTTCCTGTTCCGAAGGAGTTGTTTTTCAGAGAACTCGGTTTTGGAGGATTTTCTGGTTTTCATAACTTTCCAAAATACAATGTTGGCAAGAAGGTGGTGTCTCAAAGTTTAGCGACCAAAGCAGTCCATACATTATGCACAAAGGACTTATCTCGCCGGGTAAGCTCTAAATATCAAGATCACCTTTACTTAATTCCGACAAGTATCTACTAATTAAAACACAAACCGGAGCTGAGAGGCACAAATTGATAAACAATGTGTTCCGTATTGTGTTAGTGAGTAATTATTAAAGAAAGTTTTTATTTTTTTAGAGATTCAAGCTTCCAAATGGAGCAAGAACAACTTTTCACATCGCATTTAGTGCCGATGGAACTAAAGTCGCATCATGTCACGGAGACCACAACGTTTATGTATGCGATGTTGCAAGTGGAGAGGTTGTGCAAACGCTTACCGGGCATCCTCGAACGCCTTGGTGTGTGGTTTTTCACCCTACCCAAAACGATGTATTAGCGTCTGGTTGTCTTGCAGGTCATGTCAGAGTGTGGGATTTGAAGGTACTGTTGAAAATGTTTATTTGCGACTATTGTGATTGTGAACTGTTTCTGCATTTTTACCAATTCATTACTTTGACTAGGGGGGAAGCGAACTTCTCATTACAGATTCGGGAACAGTGATTGCTTCATTGGCATTTCACCCCACTGTAAGACTATTAGCGGTAGCTACTTTCAATGAGATAATATTTTGGGATTGGGGACATCCTTATCCACTGGCTCGTTGCTCCACTGAGAACACTAAGGAAAAAGTCAGGTAAGTTGTACCATTTTATTATTACAGGAGTAGAGGAGTCGAAGGAGCCGCATTACTGGTGGAATTACTTAAATAAGATTTGTTTAAACTGATCTTGTTGCGAAATAATATATGTATTTATGATGTTTTAGACTCGTCAGATTCGATCGCCTAGGACGTAATTTAATCACTGGAATAACCAATTTCCCAAGTCCGCCTCCCAGAGAAGAAATCCGTAGTAGACCAGTTAGAAGTAACGCTCCATTTTTTAGACCAAACATTCTATCACGTAATTATAGAGGAAGAAGACCTCCAATGTATGCATCTAATGCAACCGCCGATGAGGTGGAAAGCATGGAAGTAAGGCATCCTTATCATTCTTTTGTGTCACATGTGTATGGACTAAAATGGTCGTGTCACTGATGAAATATTATGTAATATTAGGTTGTATCGCTTGTTAACGAAAATGAAGTTGTGGAGGAGGTCGTTGTACCAGACCCAGAAGAAACAGAAGCTGAAGCTTTCGCAGTTGCCGCTGCTGCTGCAGTTGCTGCTGAAGAAGATCCTTTAATTGTGGGCGAGGTATTGATTTGTTTTCGTTTTTTCATGGTACATTTTTTATCTAGTTTTCTAATTCTGCTATTTTTGAACCCTGTAATAGACCCTAAATGCTCGCCAGGATAGATTTCAGGAGAGTTACAGACAACTTGTTAGTCATTATGAGGAACTCGTATCAAATTATCAGCAGTTTCTACGAAGTCGTATTCCGCGGATTTTGGAAACATCCCATGTTAATGCTCCTCAACAACAGGTGCCACTGAACGATGCAATGATAGACGAGCAATTGCTTCCAGTAGTAAACCCAGAAGCAGTAATAAATCAAATACAAGAAGGGTTCGACGATGGCTCATTACCAAACTCACACAACGAAGAATCTATCGAGACTGAAGTATCAAGTACTACGATTCTTGAATCACCAGCATCACCAGTCAATGACGATGAAGTTCCAGGACCTTCCAGATTACTTTTTGAGTCAAATTCAGAACGAGCCACAGAAAGTCCGGACACTAGTGTATCAACTACAACTACCTCTTCTCCGTCATCAGTGGAATCAGTAAGTGCCTCCTCGGGAACTACAGGTGTACGAAGTGACACAGATTTGAGAAGTATAGAAGCGCTAGCACAAAATATCTTAGAAATGCAGAACCTATGCAGGTATGTTTTACTGACAGTTATACTCATAATGAAACGAGTTTATGTTTTTTTTACAGTGATATGATTTTCGGTTATGAAATTTGCCCTGCCTATAATTAAACTTTTCTGTCGTTATGTAGTCAAGTCAGAATGGATGCCCCACTTTCCGTTGAAAACCAACATATCATGGAACTCCGAGTAATTCGACGACATTTAGAATTACTGCAAGAACAGACACGGGATTTGCAGTCATCGATAAGGGCTACATTAAATAGTCTTGCTACTGGAAGCTTGGCAGCCTTGAGATCTCACGTCGCCAACGCTGCCAATAATGCTTCCAATAACCAGGAAGGTCGCGATCATGTGCCAAATTCATTTATCAATATAGAACAAGCAACTCCACCAACCCCGATTGGCCCTGGTCCAGTAATGGACTTCGAAAATCCCTCACCCCCACTTTCACCAGTGAGGAGCAATGCAGCGAACGGAGAAAATTCTGAACATAGACGTGTTCGACAGTTTATGCCTTCTAACATACATAGATCAATAACCAATCCAAACCCTAATGCAAGTGGACCTAACACGCTGTATCGTATTATGATCGCAACGCCTTTTACTGAAAGCAACCGTTTACCAAATACACCTTTGTTTAACCGTATTCGTGTTCCTCCAATGGTAGCTATGCAATATGAGTTGCCTGATGCATTTTCACGAACCCCGACTGTCCCGTCGAGAAATTTGGAGGAACCGGTAGCTGGTCCATCTAGAGACATGAATAGTAACTTGCCCAGTGGAGGTAATGGACGAGGAAGAGACCCATTGGTAGGATCTGGTCCACGAAGAATTGTTAGGGAGTTTCACCTTGTGAGTGGGCGACCAGGAACGTTTGTGGCGGAAGAGCACGCACGTCATTGTCCATTTTCAGGAAGAGATCCGTATCACTGGCGACCTCCCCCAAGAATGCGTTCTTTGTACGACATGGGCGAAATGCCACCTTTGATAACTTGGCCTACAATTGATACAGGGATGGAAACAAGTATTAGAAATTTTAGGGATGTGACACCACCTACTTCCAATAATCGTCCAATGACAATACCACTTTCTAATCTGACAATTACAGTTCGAAATGGTTTAGGACTACACGTTAATTCGACAAATGATAGCTCTCTTGGTTCTGGGAATTCCAGTAGAAACGTCCCATTTATGAATTTTAGTCAATGGCTTTGTATGAGTGGTATCAATATGGGTAGTTTGACCAGTGATGTTTTGGTAGGTATATATTTATCAATTCGACAACTCAATGTAAATAGTGACGGGGAGAATGCTCCACATAGTGAACAATGGCAGCACATGTTTGGAAACGCTGCGCCAGGTCTCGCTTTAATTCCCCCATCATTTCGACAAGGACAACGACAGCTAATTTCAATGCACCGATGCCAACACCGTCGAAGACGTACTCAGTGGATTTGCTACAATCAAAATTCCCCGGTACATAGCGGCAGACCATGTTCTATACCTAACCCTCGAAGTGCCAACAGTAGCAGCAACAGTTACCAGGAAGAAATTGAAAACAATCAAAATCAAAGTACAACGTTACCCAGTAATGTTAGAATATCTGGACCGCCTCACATCAATACTATTCGTCCAACTGGTTCCATGCCAGATTCTAATCATCCTACAGCCGGTTCAAGTTCCGCAGAACATATTTCCGGCAACAAAAGCAATAGTGCCTCAGCATCAACAGCTACGAGATCAGGAAGACCTATTCCAAGCCAATTGGAAAGAAATTTTACTCGTGTATTTTATATCAGGGCTACCGATGAATTAATTCCTGTATATTCTACAGTTAATAGTTCTGAGAATGTGATAGGCACGGAAGTCCGTGAGAGTCTTCAAGCTAGTGTATATTACTTGCCAATAGGTTTATTTCTTCAAGGCGGTCCTTGGGAATCAAATACTCATACTATTGGGATCCACTGGCCCCCTGTTACACGTGAAGAGGAATATGCTGTGTTGGATCTTCGGGTTTCAGAGCGACCTTTGAATGTTTACCAGTCAGACACAAGGGAGTCATATCCCAATAATCGACGGTATCCTCGAATACGCATTGATTATGATCAAACCAGTCTTCGTGTGACTGTACCGACTGGCTTTAGTCTCCATTTTATTCAATCTGGTCTTACATTGCTGGACTGCATTAGTAGCTCAATAAACTTGCCTCGTCCACGGCCTATTGAAGGAACTTTATGGATAGATTACCTTGGACCATTTTTAGATGCACTAGAGAGAATGTTTGGACTCCGCCATGTTCGAAGGGCGATGGGAAACATTCCTTCAGCTCATAGAGTTGGTGCATTTCTTGGAAGAACCCCGCCATGGGTTCATGCAGGCAGTGTGAGACCGTCTTTGTTTTCTCCTGCTCCCCCAACAAATTTTCCAAATAGTCCAGCTGAGGGTTCACGTCAAACCAATAATGGTAGTAATAGTAGTACCAGTACTACAAGTAACAGTAGTAGCAATAGTAGTAGCAACAGTTCAAATAGTAGCAATAGCACTTCAAACGCTAGCGGTGCAACTTCTAACGGTAGAGAAAGGCCATCTATAGGATCTAGTCGTCGAACAGATGTAGGGGACCGCCTACGAACAATGTCAAGAAGGATCATTACGTTGGCTCCGGATGCAAATGTTGATAACGGTCGAAGACGTTTTTATGAAGAGAATCCTATGATTCTTGGTCATGGATACATGTATGACAACGGTGCCCCAAGTGCCCCTGGACCAAGTGGTGGTGGGTACAGATCAATTTTTGAACGCAGCAATGATAGACGATTTTATTTTCGTCAAAGACATAGACATGAGCACGGGTTTTCGCCGTCACCTAGCCAACAAGGGGATGGATCTCGGGATGGGTCTGATGGCGGTAGATTTATCAGATTAGCTGTTGATACTGCTGCTTCAGAAGTACTTAGAAGAAATCATCATCATGTTTCCGATGGGGGGATGGAAAGCAATAATGGTCTTCCTGTTGTAGAAGCTGGAAGCGCCAGTGGGTTCTCAACGATAGGTCGTCCTGTTGAAAGCAGAATAGAACGAGTCCTCAATGAGAGGGGAAACCGAGGAGCACATTCACCAGGACCTGCAGCTCTAATGGACGAATCCAGTAGAAACAGGACGCGTTTAGAAGAAATTCAAATGCGGATTTCCATGTTATCACAATGGTCTAGAGCAAGAGCGATGGCGTCATCTGGAACTCAAACCTCTCAAAGCTTTGTTCGAACGTCTTGGCCAAACGCTGAACGACCGTTGTTTTCTAATGCTGGTAGTAATACCAGCCATGAAAGTGCTAGGCGAGGTGATGAACGACAGTTGGGTGGTACGGGAAATAGTGGCAGTCATGCTGTTAGCGGTAATCATGATCCAAGGTTATCTCGTCGCCGACCATACTCTAGAATCGCAAGAATTGTACCTAACGAGACTGAAGATAACTCGGATGACGATTTTCTTGTTTCATTACCTGCGAGAATCCCCCGGTTGAACGATCAAGGTACCCCAGAATACGATCGTTTAAGATCAGATCGGACAGATGCTGCAGGCACAAACCGTGAAACAGGAAGAAACTCGAGCAGGTAAACAGTACGGTCATTTTTATTACATAAAATAATTATGGAAGTGTAGAAGGATGATCTTACAAGAATATTTATTTTAAAGAATAGCATAATATCATTACATTTTTGCTGTTTTCTTGCTGACGTAGACAACCCAATGACCACTGGATTTTACGTTCTTCGCCTCAAAGTAATCCTCACCGATTTCGGCCATCCGCTGCCGCCGAGCTCACAGGCAGCGCTAGAACCCGAGCTCCTCAAAATAGGTATCCCACCGAAAATTCAGACTCTTTCGCTTCTGCTGACGCTAATAACGAAGCCGAAAGTCCGCGTCTGCGTTTCCATAGAACCAATCGAAATGGATCGTACCCCAATTCTGGCAGCAACTCAGGAAATGACGGAAATAACAATAATTTAGGCAATGCTGGCGAAGAACAGTACCAAGATCCTGGCGCTAGGTTTTACCCAGGATATATTCCCGAAATCTTAATTACCCGTAATTTTTTTAAACTTAATTTATATCGGTTCAGGCTCGAGCAAGTGTAAGTTCTGATTGATTGCATTATGCGTACTAAATTACAGCTCGAACGAGACCACCTACATATTATACAATGGATGCAGCCACGACGGCCTTTCTCTCAAGTAGAATTCAAAAGTGGGACTTCAGTGAATTTTTAATACCTGACATAACTAAACGTACGATACCTTGTCGTTTGTATTCTTGCAAAGTTTTATTTTTTTTAAATACTATGGATCAAAATAACTGTATAATTGCTTTCAGGTGATGAATTCGTGGTTGTAAGGGAATGTTCCTTGCATTCTGATGCCTGCTTAGACGTCTCCGCTGACTCAGAGTTTCTAGCTGTTTTGCAGCCGTCAGACGGAGGGTCTTATAGTTCTGTAGGAATTTACAGTTTACGAGACGACTCATTAGGCGACATATTGAGTGTTTATCACTTTGACCAGAATACTGTATCAGTCAGTATTTCACCCTCATGTGATTACTTAGTGGTAGGATATGCTGGTAGGGGGCCACTTTACAGATTCGTGCATCCCTCTAGAGGAATAGGAAAGGTAAAGGAATTATTACTAATTATTTTATAATTCTATTTTATTATAACTAAATGGTGTGGTTTTATGAATGGTTTTTCAGATTCTCAGCTTAACAAGGGATGAAGAATGTTTCAAACTTGTACATGTGAAAGATCTCTTCGCTGATGGCCAAGTAGCGTTTATGAGTATTAACTGCATGCATTGGGTACCAGTTGCAGGCTATGGAATTGTCTACGGTACTAATACTGGTGATCTAGTGTTGTTAAGTTAAGTGTTATATGAGGGCACTTCGTTAAACGGATGTTTTATTCGCATATTCTATGCTAGCCTTCAATTGCCGTAGGTAATTTTAAAGTATACCGTTTTATGTACAATGTCTTCTATTCTTGCGGCCAGTTTCGAAAATGAGACAAGAATGCTAGCTATATAACCCTGTTTTTATTTATACAAAGCACATTTATATTTGCTATAATGTTATAGGGGTAAAACAGTGATATATTATATTAAGCAATTTATTATAACTTGTATTCTATTATTCGGATAAAACGACGGGAACTATTATAAGGGCTACAGTTTAAGAGAAACAGACTGATTGTATTGAGGTAAACCCACATTCGATTTACTATGTAGGATGGCAAATTGCTATTTCTCACGGCTCCACATATAGCCCTATTGCATGAACTTGCCGTTGATATGAGCAACTGCACTGCATTTGCTAGCAAATTCGATAAGCCAACGGTCAGGAATTTTATTTCGTGAGTTTTACTACTTTATTTAAGTTAATTCGCCTTCCTGCTCTTATATAAAACTGTTACCTCTGACCATAATGTAAGTTAAGAAGTGCTAGCTGCAACGTGGTCGTTTTGATATTTATACCAAGTTACTAACAAACGAGTAATATAACGAAGAGTAAAAATATTTCCCGTGTAGCCTTTTTATACGTTAAGTATATGCGATTTATTGTTAAAAGTATTAGATAGATATATATATATATATAAATGTGCCTCGTACAAGCTTTATTGCTACGATTATAATACATGTCTGTATTTTATTTTATATAGTTATATATGTATATATAAAAAAGTCAAAATATCGTAACTGTTAACTAATTAACATGGATTAGACTTTAGAACGAAATAGATGAGTTTTTGTTAAAACGAGTACATCCAGCAGAAATCGGATTTTTTAGTTAGGCAAGTGTAAAGAAACATACATAATCACTTTAAATTGACATACATTGTTTGGTTTTATTTGATCTAATATATCTTTATCGCCGAACTTGATTTGTAAAAAAGTAAATTAATGCTACAATTTACTTATATGCAAGCCTGCACGGGTTCATGTAAAACAATAAACTCGATGTCACTTTTTATTACATTTAGGAATAAATTTTATTTCGTTATATATTGGTCGGAACCCTTTATGATCACAGTATAATGATTACCCACCGGCCTGATCAACCGCTGATGTGTCTTAGATTGTGGTGAATTTTAATGAAAGAAGCAACTAGGTGGTCCAAAAAGTTGCAAGATGTTTGTTTCTACATCAAAACGTATGTCCACTAAATTCCTCCATTGGTAAGCGCCAGTCCGAATTGAAGGAAGGAAAGAAACTAAAGGCTGGCGGAGGCGTTACTACTGCTGGTACTCCGTTGTTTCCACTTAATGGTGTGGGTTGCGTGGTTGTGTATCTTCTATATGGTCCGGAGTTAGCTATCGCGTATTTATGACTCCAAGCAACATTTGCTAACGCCAACAAATATACTACTAGAGATATTGTTCCCATGGCTTTCATGGTAATCAAAAAATTTGTATTAATATCTTTGCAAAAAAGTTGAATAGTTGAATAACACCGTAACTTGTTAGAGTAGTTGCTTCTTGCAGCTTCAGCAACAATCTGATGAATTCATTTCATAAAATGGTCCAGTTTTATTATAGACAATTTTGTAGTTGTAAATTGGGAATAGCGAATATTATACAACTGCTGCATTAAAACCGTTTCCCAGAATATGTACACAATTGCAACCTACCCTTCTCACCCCTATCATCCTTTCTCATATCGTTATCGCTTCTTAACAAATGATGTTGTTGGAACAGAAACATAGAAAATCCCCTTGAGTCATTATTACTAAGAAAGAATCCTGGGTGTGGATGTATATTTGGTAAAGCCAATCTGACCATGACATGCATGTGACTATTTCGGAATAGCCAGTAATCATGTTAAAATCACTGGCAGCTATTTACATTATATTTTGTACTGGTACTTAGTATTAGTCGCTGGTACCATAGACATAAATAACCATTTTATGATCCTTTTACACAATGCACCTCTCTATTATCATCATCCTATCATTGTATGAAAACAAGT
Organism: Callyntrura sp. NNG-2020; assembly: GCA_027744055.1. NCBI lineage: Eukaryota > Metazoa > Arthropoda > Collembola > Entomobryomorpha > Paronellidae > Callyntrura > Callyntrura sp. NNG-2020. The sequence continues at coordinate 12,306 of JAHZNE010008297.1, forward strand.
TTCACTAGTTTTTTGTTATTACGAGATCGTGTTCTGAGTTCTGACTATGATGATTTACGCTTACTGATACTTTTGCTGATGATGTACAACGTATAGTCCACTTTGGTAGGTTGTCAATAATGCTACAGCAAGGCGACACTTGATCTGAAGATGTAGTAATTTCATTTCGCGTACCTTACGACTAACAAACATCGCGTTGCACCGGGCAAATATATACCTACTTTTACTAGAGAATATGTACTTACTAAATTGCAGCCATGTGCCTAGTGCCTAGTCTGTGCCAGCAAACAATTTATATTTCTATTCTTTGTCAGCAACAAAGCCGTAAATCGTCTATCCAATATAGGTCATCGGTCCCAGGGAGATAATTCGTAATCTTGGTAAATAGGTACTGACATCGCTGAGACTGAAGCGACAGCGGGGGACACGGGCTGGCATTATCACCCTGTAATATACTATGGCTCCTCTCTCTTTCCTTCTGTGCTAGATGTCTAAATTATCGGGGGGAACTTATCTATCTCGATCGTCTCTCCCGTTCCTCCAGCCATAAGTAGTAAGGTATGCCTTTCCGTTATGACACATTGTAAACCTCGTTGTAAGGTCAGGTTTATGAGTGTGATATTACTTGTTTTGCTTTGTCGGCAAATTCCTTCCGAATTTGCCTTTCGCTTTTCACACCTCTCATTGCTTTCCCAAGTTCACACATTTTTGCGTGATACAATAGAATGGCCCTCATTATATTGTTAGAAGACTCGTTTGAGATTATTCAATAAATCGAGAGACTCACTTCTCTCCTGATAATGAGACTTACCAGACGTATCGTACTTTTACTCAACATCTTCTCCACTGCGCTATTTACCCGTGTTTTCCAACATGGTAGCAGAGTGATCAGAAAAAATCTAATCAATCTTTCGGTTTTAACGATAACTTTAGTGGGGCATACAGAGACAACGTTATTTTCTCCCGTTTTTACGTGTAAACGGAGGACACTTCGGTTGATATACCTCAATCCACTCTCCGCGGAGATTCCGGAGTCGTACAGCCGCTACTGACGCACTGCTGGACTGGAATCGGCGGGACATCGTTGGATAGAGTGAGGCTTTGTGGTGGCCTTTTTAGTTGTTCTCCAGCGGGAGGAAATTTGTCTGATAAGTATGCGTACTTCTGCCCTACGAAACAGGAATAAGTTCCATAAAAGTTGAGTCTTACATATATTTCCCCTACGGAGAGCAAGTCCAAACTATTGTGGTTGATACAAACAAGAGTAAGAACATTGCTTTAGAGTTCAGACAGCGCTACTATTTGTTTATCAAAAACACAGACAGTGGGATTTTGTGGTGTTGAATCCCGTTCTTGAGAACACTATAGTGCAAATTTCTTCACGAGTTCGTCTGAAATAAAAAGACAGTGACAGTGGCAGTGTCATCATGACCACCAATACCGTCGAACTATTGCTGGGGGCCGCTAATTTCTCCAGGTGGCAGTCGGACATGCGTGT
>JAHZNE010008298.1:0-14639 GCA_027744055.1 Callyntrura sp. NNG-2020
ATTAGCAAATCATCCTTTTTAAGTTGTCCTCTTATTACATCATCGACAAATATAGTGTCCAACTAATGCATGGAAAATTCACCTCTTGTCATGTACACTGCGCTGCGTCTACGTGAACGATTTTGATGTATGCACGAGAACGCATGCACAACACAGGTATCTTCCAAACAGCCATGCAGCTAACCGTGGTAGAAACGAACAAGTAAAAATCTTGTATATTTTTAGCCTCTGTAGAACTACAACCTCCAGCTAACAGAAATAAAAAAAGAGCAAAGAACGAATCCACGTTGAAAGCACGTAATATTTTTGTAATACCAATGATTCAAAGAATTTTAATAAAACTGGGCTCGGGTATTTTCACGAGGGTACATTTTCAACTTTTGGAACCACGTGAAACAAACTCAGCGTGAAGACATGCTGTTTTAAACATTCTACTCTCTTTTAAGTAGGCTAAAGTTTTCTGGGCTAACCATCACATACGCGTATAATTACTAATTATAACAGAGTCAAGCAAGACTGATGATGAAAAGAAACTATTACGATAAAGTGCAGAGCTTTTTCTTGCGTTTGTCTTGTAACCAGACCAAATACTGCTAACTGTTAGTAGGGTAAACTTTGAAAAGGATACATTTGAAAAATAGAATACATATACAATTTTAGACAGAATGACAGTCTTATGTGTACCTACAAAAATAATATCGTTGAGACTAGCTAATAATGCTAAAGTAAGATTGTTCCATCGTATTACGTTTCATTTCCGTCATATTTTACGCACAGTGGTACACATTCTCTTGGCACGAAACATTTCAGTTGGATCTTGATTAAGATTTTATTAGCAAATTGCGTACTGACTGTCAAACTTGAAAATGTGTTAATGTTATGTTTTGTCTAGTAACGGATTTCAGGCAACGCACTTTGCCAATGTGTTTACATGTAATGTGCGTCCTTTTGCCTATCTGATTATTGTCAACTTCAAATTTGATGAGCGCATTTCATGATTTGGGCAATGCGCTCTATGTGTTTCGTCTGGTGATGGTTGGGAGTTTTTGTGACAATTACTTAGAGTGCGTCTGGTTTACTTACAACACAGAAAACGACAAAATAATTGTGTGTTCACCTCTACGTGGTTCCCCTATTACTATTGAAATGCTATTTAATGGTGTAATGTGATACCGCAAACGCCAATGAACTTACAAGATGTTAATAATGGTATCAGTGGCCAAATGGGAAAGTTTAAGCAAACTTGCGAAAATACTTTAAACTTTCTGTTGTATAGATTGGTATATGTGGATTCTCTAGCATGTGTACCACATACGTTACAGGAAAAACCAGGTAATGAAAATGTGTTACAGCAAAATAAATTATTTTACTACTATTTACATGTTTGTTTCAATGTAGAAATACATAAAAAATGAAAATTATTTGGCAGTGTGTCCGTAGGCAGAATACTGTGTAGAGACGTAATAGTACAAATGTGATATCCATAATTTTGTGGTACTACTATATGTCAGAGTTAAAGAGGTCAATATGTGGAAGTGCCATTCAAACTTCTGGATACCAAATGGTGCCGTATTATACGATGACACATGGATGACTCAATCCACAACAATTTGCAACTGCCTATAGGGCACCAAACACAGAAAGCTTCAAAATGTTAACTATATTGTGTGTAACGTAACAAGTAATGTGATGTGCAGTATTTTAATCTTGGTTGGTAAATGTGGAGGACAGGCCACCAAGGATAACAATATTACTTGCATGTTTCTATCTTCATTTAGGTAGGATATGTTTGAAAGATATTTTTATATTCGACTTAAATATTGCTGCTAGTTTGAAGTTGCCGACACCCAAAACCGGGCACATCGAATATTATGCAGCTTTTACATCTAAAGTACTTCTGAATTAGTACGCTAACCAAAAAATACAAAAGCCTTGTCTGACAGAATTTTTTTTTTTTAGAAATCTCTAGACCTAATACAACACATATGGAAAGGGTGGAATTAATTGACATGTATGGAATGCAACGGAGCATTGTTTATTATGGTGGATTGGGTAGCATGGATTGATGATGTGGTGAAGAGTTGGCAAATAGCGTTAGTTCAACTTGCCAATAACGTAATTCTATATAATGGTAAATACGTAATAAGTAAATATGCGATTTTCAATGTACACATACTGATGCAGAAATAGCAATGCTTTTCAACGATATTGAGTAATTACACACTTAAGTTTAAGCAAAAGCTTATAAATACAAACAATATTGTTTTCCATTCATCTTATATTTTGGAAGTTTCTAGATTTCATGATCTTTTTAATTTTTGGCGATGACAGTTACAGCGAAATGATTTGTCAGCTCAAGGGGTTATTTTGAAATGTAGTCCATTAACATTATGTTTAAAGTATGCCAATATGATTATGCAAGCGTAAAACATTGAAAACGAAGAGGATGGTACTTATAACTAGTCAGACACCAGTAATTTGATCAAGGTTTAAAAGCAAAAACTCAAATAGAAAGAAGGTTTACAAATTTCAATGTTTAAAAAAATTAGCGATTCTCACTAAAACCAGTTGAGACCCGTTATGTGTTAAAACAAATTTGAATGCCTTTGTATCTACCTACTATCTACAATGTTTTTATTCTTAAAAGGCCTTGAAATTTTCGTTACGACGAGTTTACTATTGATTGCTCAAAATTACATATTCGTGATCTCATAACTGGCTAGGTACAGCTAATAAACGAATGCATCATGTATCATGCATTCCAATTTTGAACTCAGCAATGCTATTTCATATTGACGTTAACACAGTTGCTATAATATATTTAAACAAAGCAAGCCGGAGGGGTGTGAGAAGATCAGCTACCTAAAATCAATGAAAACATGGCAATGTGTACTAGATCGCCATACAACCACAAAAAAACTTTAAAACGCCATTAACTATTAATAATATATTTTGATGCTTTTAACCGTAGTATGCAAAATAGCAGCAATGATTAAATTTACAGTCGCATAGAGTAGATTTACACGCAAAAAGTATGAGTGCATGAAAAACATATAATTAGTAACCGTTACGAGCAACGAGTACTAAAAATAAACATAATGAGCTGTAAAGAAAGCGGAAGTCAGAGAAAATAGGACGAGCTTTTAACGCGTTCTACAGATCATGTTTCTGTTGAGTGACATGACATGCGAGTAGCAACATAAACATTGTGGAAGGACTAAAGTAAACCATAGGATAACGTTGACGGTGAAAATTTACTTTCTCAAATATCCTGCTTTGTATTTACACCAGCAGATGTCATGATATACCTGGGTTCATATTACAGTTACTGAGCTCTTAATCGAGGCAACACAAAATACGATACATACACAAATAAGTACGCGTGAAACCCCTAGAGCAAAGCGTTAATTAATTAAAATAAATTCTTTCATGTATATGTACGATCACAAATTGTTATCTACATTCTTTCTTACCTTCTGATTCACAACGATTTCCGAATTATGCGCACGAATCCATTGGCGAACACGAGCACTCTTTTTGCTTGTCTTAGTGACAACTGTGTTTGAGGGGGAGGTTACATTATTGGTACCCCCGGTGCCACTAGAGTTTGAAACTGTTGTCGCCGTATTATCACTTTCACCAACATTATTAACACCACTACTAAGCGAGGCTGCACTAAACGAGCCTTTGGGTGAGGATGACATTGTGACGTTATTACCACTATTGTAACTTGTCGTGTGTACTGCTCCCCCGTTGGAAGCAGCGCTGGGGACACTGTTAGTCGTTGCACTCCAAGAGGACAATGATGATAATGTTGTAGAGGATTTAGGGGATTTCACAAACTTATGAACGGATGTTGATGATGACGAAGAGAGACCGCTGCTTACGCTGCATTTTCTAACTGAGAATGTCTGAATGGATGATGATGCAGACGGTGGCGATGATGGGTGCAACAACTCCTGGCTCCCAACATGTTCATTGCCGTTAGGTTTGCCTTTTGCAATTTCCCCACTGCTGATACCACCACAAACACGACTACCACCACCATTGCTCTTGAGCGATGCTGGTGCAATCATCATTACATCGTGTTGCTGATAAAGATGGTTATGATGGTGGTGGTTGTGGTGTTGATGGTAATGGTGTACATGATGATGGTGGTGATCTGCACAATGCTTTTGCGGTAGCATCAGCGTTTCATCATCCTCTTCCTCAGATGATCCAACTTCAACAGGCAAATCTACGCAGTCAACACCTCTCGACCTTGTCGTTTGTTGCACTAGTAATTCTGCCTTTTGAACAAGTTCCTCAATTTCATCTAAACTGACAACCGGCTTGTTACTGTTGTTATTAACTGCAGCGGCATCGCTGAACATGCTATTGCTATTACTGTCGATATTACTGCTAGTATTCCTATTTAAGCTATTGTTCTTCTGTTCCCGATGGTCTACTGAAGATGGCAAATCTGTTGTACTACCACTGGCTACATTATTACCGACAGGATCGTTCTCCTCCAAATCCATTATTGAGAAATGATCTTGCTTACTTTGATTCAACTGGTGAAGAACGTCGCTTGGTACTTGTTCCCCAACAAACTCTCGCACTGTAGCCTCCGCTACAGGATCTTCCTCTAAATCGTCGTCGAGGTCCAAATCGAAACTACCAAAGCTGATTTCGTCGTAACTCTTTAGGGATGTGATGTCGTCCTCAAATTCTTGGTCGAAATCCAAAAATAAGCGTGACTTTTGGCAGACGTGGTGTCTATTAGCTTTCCGGTTGCTGTTCACACTGGCAGTAATGCTCCCACGACTGCTTCTCACGCAAGTACAGTTTGCCAATTTACACTCAGAATATATCTGTTGGGTTGCAGAATTTTCGCAATGTGTTCTGCTTGCACGACGATTTTGCAATGGGCTCTTGGTGGATGTACTTGTGGTGACAGTGGAGCACTGGTAATGGTCCCCCCTAATGCTGTCGTTGATATTTGTGTTTCCGCTATTATTGCTTTGCAGATTATTGGGTTCTGGCTCCGTGTCACTATGCTTGAAATAGTAGATGGAGATATTTCTAGGAACGACTTGTTGGTGGTGCAGAGCCGACGATGGTGTTAGTGGGGGTGAGGCCGATGGACTGCTCAGCTTCCTTTTCATCCCGACACACTGGCTACCATCGAAGGTGAATTCGACGACCGAGTTCGGGAATTGAGGTTCCTGCGAAACACGAAAAAAGGAAAATAACTTTCAAAACCCATGCAGCAAAAAACATGCTTCTTCCTATACGTTACAACTGCTATTGAGACTGGGTCGTCATCAGACGGCCCAACTTAAAAACTCATCTCAGAACAATCTCAAACCATATTTCACATCCAACGGTCCATGAAATCTCTAATCAAGTGGCAAGCCATAATTGTGAACGGGACAGAATGTTGAAGGTAATTAAAATGGCAATAAATTATAAAATTGCAAATGGGCAACCACCACTACCAACCACGAAATAATCTGCAACTATTCGCTGCGAGTTAACATTGTTGCATTCAATTCGTATGGTGTGGTCATCGCCATCACACTCACTTAAAAACATTTTGGTTAGTTGAAACATTTCTGCAATTACTTCACATAGCTGTCCGTTCGTATTTGTTAAGGAAAAGTAGAATGCTTCAAAGTGACAATTTAACCTCACCGTATAAAATGGCAATGGGGGAAGACCCATGGTTGTTTTGAAGTGACTTTGATGTGTAAAAATACTCTATCTTTTAAAGTCAACACCACACTAAACATTTAAACTGATTTTCCTCGCCTTATACGGAAAAGCTACGGGACAGCAAAATGCAAATTCTACATAAATAAACACCTCCTTTTGACTAGGTTATGACAGCTACTGACTAACGATGAGTTTCAAAGTTATGAATAATAATGAAACATGACTACATATAATTGGGAAAAGTTGTTATTTTTCTTTTTGCCCCAAAGCAGAAGGTGTAAAAGATCCCACAGCCTTTCTGCCATAGTCAGTAGCACTTTGTTTCTTTACATGGCTACATCTTATTAAAGAGCACGGCCTACTGCCTACAAGTAAGTACATTCACGATGAACAGGTCGTTTATTTTTTTATGTTCCCCTCAAACTCGCAACCATTCACTTTACCCTAGTTGTAATCATACATTACAAGGAGGAGGTAGTCATGCAGTGATTACTAAGTAAACACATAAACAAACAAAAGAAGAGTGCTACCTAATCCATAAAAGTCCAGAAGGCGTTAACAAAGAGATCTCGTTTGTTCTTTCAGCGAACCGTTCTCTGTTTCAAGAGTGAAATGAATTCCACAAAATCACAGTAGCTAAGAGAGCTGATTGATAGGCCAGTCGGAGAAAATATGCATTACGTGTCATAAAATGCAAAATTATATAGCATCATGCAAAACGCGGCTCCTCTCTGCTGGTACTTTCCTACAGCTGGCAAGTCCAAAGGATTTTAAACTTGAACACGAGTAAAAAATTGCCTTCAGCACGGTGTCCTTGTCATGTCATTAATCATAAAAAGTTAATTTAAATTTTAAAATGATGTTACATCGTCGTAAGCAAATTCTTTGAAAATTTTATCGTCTTTGACGAGAGGACGTGTGTTTATGTTTGTGAAGATGACGAGGAAAAACAAAGGGAAGAGAATAATAAAAAAATACCGATTGGATAGTCACTTTATATTGTACTTTTATTACATTAGTATTAAATGGGAAAGGGAGCGTTAGCGAAATGTTTATTGACGTCAAGTACTAATCGTCCGATGAAGCAATGTATACTGCATTGTACTGCAAACATAATTGAGTGTGTACCAACATCAAAAAGCATTATAGAATAAATACATTTTCTTTGTCATGCGATGTCGCTCAACAATAATGCTTTCACTCTACATAGCTGACTGAAAGACGAAAGGAAAAATATTCATGATTCATTCTTTCCTCATTTCGCTGCTTCACTTTTGCGTGTACATTCATGACATGTTTTACGCATCAACTGCTCAAGAAAAAAATTTAAATCTTGCCAATGAAGAGAGGAAAAACAATAATTGTGAGTGCGTATAGAAGAGGAGGCTTTTGATATAATAAAATAGAACAAATTACATCGTGGTTATGTTCTAGCAGCTTGACTGTACATTCTCTTGGGAAAGATGGTCGAGATTTTTTTTGATAGTGCGTGCGTTTCTATAATTAGCAAAACTATATACACGAAAAAGACCGTTATGCCTGTTTTGCTTCAAAACAATGATGACGACGGAAAAAGTCGTTATCAAGATGCGTGGAAAGGAGAGGAGCAAAACAGTTGACAAACTGCCATGATCAAGATCATCAGTGTAATAAAATAAAAAAGTATCTTTGGGGAAAATGGAGGGAACGCACAAGAGTAGAATGTCTTCACTTTGACACAATAATAATGGCATTCTTTCACGTTTCGTTTGCTTCATTTATCAGAAACAAAAGTAGGGGAATGCTATCCTAGTTACACTTACCGACTGAGAGAAAACGTTTTCCGAGTCATGACTTTGGCCCATGTCACAGTCCACTTCATCCAAAGTGACACTTACGACACTCCCGTGTTGTTGTTGACAATCCTGATGTCCCCTTGTCTTGCGCGGAGATTGTTGTTGTTGTTGTGAATTAAGCAGTGAAGTGTCGTCCTCCTTGTGATAATAATGATAAAGCCGTTGTGACAATGAATAACTGGCTGGAGATGGAGGCGAACTCGGAACAACTTGTTCAACCGATTGCCTTCTATTGCCAATATTGTACTGGTCTTGTTGGCTTTCTGAAATTCTCCTGAACGACGAAATTGAAGTGCTTTCACTGAGACGATGCTGTTGTTGCTGTCTCAGATCCTTGGCGTTTGCTAAACGATTACTGATGTCTTCAGAAGTAATTAAATCCGTTTCACCCGTTGAATTTGGATCCGGAACATTTCCTTCACTTATAGCCAAAACTCCATCATCAAACCTTGGGCACTTCCTCAGCGGTTCATTGTTATCTCCATCGCTGTCCCAGTTTGAGCCAGAATAATAATTGTCGCTTCGTCTTCCCTGCAACCACAGATAACATAATTAGTTTTTAAACAACTTATTTTTCACTTTTAATTGAAATTTAGACTTACTTAAGCTAAAATTAAATGTGTATTGCTAGTGCCACTTTACTCTATCACCGTCGTCGCTCAAAGTTCTGACGAGAGATAACTATAACACAACGTTCAAAAAATCGCAATATCATTTTGGCTTTTTCTTTGTCTCTTGTACAAACTCACAAAACATAGTCACACAGCACACACAACCGTTTTATCTCTTACAGAATATTTTTATCGTGTATTCATACGCTCCCTTGTCTAAACTACAAAGATTATATAATGAGAGCCATACTCTTTCGTTGTGATCAATATGTCTTTTATGTGGCAACTAGAAAAAGAACAAATAACCTTACCCCGTCACACTAAAGCTTGCCATCGTCAACATGAAATGTAAATTAATTTTCCATTAAGAAACGCTGGCCGCCATTAATGACATCATAATAGAAAATTATTGTTACGATGAGCTACATACGCCGAGAACATTAGCAGCAAGTGTCCCTGTAACGAGCAAACCAATAAGAGCAAACACCATGCAGGAATGACATAAAATGTTTGCTACCCATACCCATCTACTGAGTAGTACTGACATAAGACAAAAGTACTTTATCAGTGCCATTAAGTTAAGGTAGGTAGGTAATCGGTAGGTACCCAGTTAAGGAAGAGCTGAGAGTTATTTAAATGACAAGCTGTGCTATATTCGTTTCATGGGTATTGTTTATGATTTCAAAGTTACAGATAACGGCAAAGAGAAAGATGACATAAAAAACGCATAACGTATAAGTATCATCGGAACGCACACACTACATACGCATATATTACACAATCTGCACCAGCAGCAAACTTTTGTTCGTCAGAAAACATCAAGATGCTGTCACAAAGGTATATTTACAAGTTCCTTTAATTACCATGCTCAACTTTCTCAAAATCCCAAGTAGCTAAGCTTTTAAGTCATGAGATGAACGCATTTAGTGGCTCGTTGCGTCAGTGAGCTGACTAAAATGCATATATGTCACATATATAGGGGAGGTACGTGTGTGTATTTTTATATAACTCAATTCTGAACTCAACGATACTCACTCACCAACAGGAAGGACGTGTAGTATGGCATCGAATTTACTATTGCTCTTGCTGCCCTGAACATGGTGAATGCTAGCTTGGGGTGACTAGAAGTCAGTAGTAATAGGTATATAGCATTCCATCTACTTTCACGTTTTTCAGCACCACTAGTTAGTTACATGTGTACATATGTAAATTTATCACTGCACAAGTACTTGTCAGTAGGACAAAATAATGAGAAAATTTAAAAGTGATGAAGATAAGACAATGCCAATAAATTAATGTAATAGTCAGAAAACCGATACAGATCACACGCGATTTTGATTAACTTCTTAGAATTCATTGTCACCAACCACACTGGCCGTTTAATGCCAAGAATAAATTGAGCGTAACACAAGGCAGTAGCGGAAGATAAAAAACTTCAAGAAAAAATGAGGAACTTGCACATTGTAGGTGTCTGTGAACGGCGATGTCTACAACGTCTATGTCGAATGCATTGTGTGAACCGAATGAAAGTGTCAAGAACGTTTAATGTAATCGCGAAGATATAAATAATTATAAAATACAGTGTGTAGGTGTGTATGACTTCTATTGTAAGCTTTAAGGTTAACTGGGCATTACACCTTACTGCGCTTCGGTTTGCTTTGCTTAGCTGTTAAACTGTTGCAAACAGCTATTACTATGCAATTATAAATGAATCGAACATAAATTTGCATAGATGTCTTAATAATTACCAACTACGTGATTACAAAAGATCAATATTATTTTAGTAATGTTGTTAAAATATGGGTACGTGAAAGGTGACATGCACGCACACCGTCTTTATAGTAAATCTTGTTTAGATCAAACTTTACCTGTCGATGAGCCATGCAAGCGCAAATAATTTTCAGGTAAACCCAAGGTGAGAGAGATCACGTTAAGAAGATATGCACTATTAATAATGGTGAAGATACAGCAGAATAATGCTGAGTTAGTAGTACTTGATTATCACTATCACGCCAATACAGTTGTTTATTAACTGCACAAAAGTCTATCACCCCATGCTGCAGTTTTACTGCATCAAACTTTTATGTCCATGCCCACTATTGCTCACTCACTGCCTAAAGCGTACTTCAGCAACTACATATAAAGTAGCAGGAAATTGGTCATATGATAATGGGAAGTGGGAAGTCAAACTTTTATTTCAGTATGGATACATAAAATTTTGAACTCCTCTGCTTCTCCTCCATGCCTAATTTACGAGTGTACATCTCTTAGTCATCGTCATGCTCATCTCTGGTCTCTGATACACAAGAATATTCTGTTGACTTCGGTTTAACTAATCTTATCAGTTTACTGATACGAAGTATAATAAAAGGTTTCACTTTCTCTGCAATAATTGGTCGGTCCTGTGGTTATCCCGCGGGGTAATGGTCTGTACTTTGTAGCTTTATCACTTATCAGGCGTTCATTTGTATAACGTAACAGTAGACGGAATATTGCAAATTTATTCATACAATACTGCATATGCAGTTAAGTAACATGTTGCTTGTTATATAAAGATAGGTATTGCAAACCTTTGGTCATATTGTGCAGAATTAGCAAAAATAGGTTGAAATCATCGTCGGTGTTGTAAAAATAACCACTTTTGCAACTACAGCGTAGTGTCTCTGTGTACTCTGTGCGTCCATTAACAGAAAATTAGCAAGATAAAAGATTTTGTAAATATTGAGTGTTCGATCAATTCAATGTGTGACGACGATGACCGACAGACACAAAGAGAACAGAAACGTATTAAGTGTTTGCTTGAACAGGTTGCATATAACTTATTTAACGAGAGCTATCCATCTATTATTGGATCAGCGAATGACAGAAAATCTACTTTTAACCAAAAGTCCACACTTAACCCTTTTAGAATGGTGCATCAATCAAGTCAAATTGGACTATAATGGTGTGCTACAAGGTATAATACGGGCCAGTTCCTTTACCATTGTATGATCGTGCAACGTAGTTGCAGAGTGCCTATACATTTCAACTGCACATGTATCAATCTTCTTAAAATCACACAAATAGAAATGACATGACACATGACTGCATTTTTCCATTAACTGCCTTTAGAATTAGTGGCGGACCAATTTTATAAAGTTTTATAAAATGCATTTATAAAAGCATTACATACAAAATGCAAGCGTATATTTGTACGATGCACGTCTCACAAACATCTCTGTAAGACTTCTGTTCAGCACGTGTGTCGTGTTCAGAAAAATGTAGCTATAATTGCATGTACTCTATATATTATGCAGTTTTCAATTCAACAAACATACATTCACACTGTAGATTTGTATGTGTGCGTGGCGTATAGTGCGTACACAGACAGACACGCACACACACACACCAAAAAGGTAATAAAAGCGGCTCAGTAATAATAAATTAAGGCCAAGCATGGAAAAATGGAAAGGAATGCGAAAGATTTTTTTACCAATCAAATTATCAACGCAGAGAGCCTCTGACATGATTCGTTTCAAGAGGGTATTAGTTGTCTTTATGTAAAACTAAGAATATATTTAAACATTTCTTTTGAATGCATTAGAAATTGTAAACACAATTTCTTGTTTAAGTAACCTTGTGTAGTTGAGTAGGTATATGCATATGTAATGTGTCTCTGACTGGAAAATGAATGGGGCGAATGTCAAAACTTTAGCTTTTATACAGCCCACACGTCAATTGCTGACGCGAAGAAAAGGAGGAATCCATGACGGGGGCTTGTACATACATGCCAACAAATATGCATAAACGAACCATCATGGATGAAGAAGATGATGATGATGATAGCAGCTTGTCCTCTAGAATTTTCTTTTAGTTTCAGTCTTTTTGATTTTTTCAAAAGTAACATCTAAACAAGTTTTGTTTTAAGCACACTTTTAAGACGCTGCTGCTGCTGTAATGGAGTTGCAGAGACGAAAAGGAGTAAGCTTATAGCATTTGTTGGCATGCATAAATGCATGGAGTGTTTGAATTTTTTCTTTTTACGGGATAAAAAACTGTGCTCCAGCACACCGTTCCATGTACGTGTATATTCGTTCAATCAACGATACATGCACGCTATTTCAAAATAATATGAACTCAGATTAGGTGCCCATTTTCTCAATGGGACAAGGATGAACAATTTTTCTAATGACACTTCCTAAGATAGAAATTTAACAGGAAAACAATGTACAAACTGCTGGCACAGATTCAACTAACTGAATATTCTGAACTCCTATCAGATTGAGTCGCACAGATAAAAATTAGACATTTCATGTTGCATTACTTGTGTCGACAAATAACGACGATTCCGCATGTTTGTAACGTTTGAACTGCGGTGAATGTATGCACATTTAAAACTTTGAATATTTTTTTACTGTTTAAATCAAACACCAATGTACCACGCAGCGCGTTTTTAGTATGCTGGATTATACGAATTATGCACACGTTTTCCTTATTCCGTGCTTATTATCTTGTTCGTTACTTCTACTGAGCTCAGTTTTTATTTAATCCAATGTGTACGTTTCCTACTAGCCTATATATTTACAGTTCAAGAAAAAATCAGTCTTCTTACATTTTTGCGTGAAATAATAAATGAATTTGTCTGTGTATAAACATTACTTTGAAATAACCGATTGTAGTATATTGTAGACAGTCTATCTATATGTGTAAACCCAGACTATCAGCAATCGTTCCGAGAGTCAAAGGTTGAAACACCTAATGACATCGGAGACCTTGCCACGTCCCACAAAAAAAAGCTTTCAATGATTAAAGAAACCACTTACGACGAAGATCATGAAGACGATAATGAATACAGGAAGATAATAGAAATTGTTTTCTACCCCTTCTCTCCGTGTCTTCTGCAGAATAGGAATTCTCTTTCAAGTCGTAATGAATTGAGTTCTACGCATGTGATGCTAAATAGGCATTCTTGTAGTTATTAGCAAACGTTAACTAACGCACGTGTGGTGCATGTAAATTGCGTTGTATAGAAGTAACCGCCTGAGAATATACCGCCCCAATTTAAGCCTTTCAATTGTGTGCGTAAGGCGCCCNATTGTGTGCGTAAGGCGCCCGAAAAATTGTATTTAAATGGATCACCTTCGTCTTGAAGCTGTGCGTTGTCCGCCCGAAAAAAATGTTTGGAAAACTATTTGTATCAGCGTCGAAGCGGCCACTTTCTTCAAACTACTTGAAAGTGTATTTATGTGCGAAGTAAGCGTGTGCACATATAATGGTGTACTTGATAAAGCATCAGTTCTGCGTTTCCAGAATCATTCATATGATGAGGGAGAACGCGACGTTGTCAAATTGTATCAACATTTTTTTTTCGGGCGGACACCGCACAGCTTCAAGACAAAGGTGATCCATTTAAATACAAGTTTTCGGGCGCCTTACGCACACAATCGAAAGACTTAAATTGGGGCGGTATATTCACAGGCGGTTACTTATATACAATCATGCTCGTTTAATGACATTTTACGTCTTGTTGGTCACATGATGAATGAAAATTGTAATAGTATCGGACGGTGAATGCCAAAAATCTACGAAAGTGTCACCTTTATCTTCTCAAAGACTAACAATATAACCTACCATTCATAGTGTTTTGTATTTGGGGAGAATCTTAAACTCATTCCAATTATTGAATACAGTATGCTGGTAAATACATGGACTATATATGTTTTAGAAATTAAAAACCAGGCGGAAATAAATTTCAAAACTGTTTTGTACACCGAGTTAGAATTAAACTACAGACACGTACGTACATTGTAAAAAAATGCGATAAATCTAACTGTAATAAATTGCTACGTTGAAATTTGTGACATTTCCAGCGTTTCTAGAAGCTTGAGAATGTTTGTTCACTGTCTGACCTAATTACTAACAACTTCCGTGATGTGACATCGTAAATCCAAGACGTTACTTCTACAAAGGACGTAACCTTCATTGTAATTCTGCTGGCAGTGTCAATTCATGAATTTATAGAGATTCGTATGATAACGTCAACTCCAGCGTTCTAAATTGAACCTAGAGCGACCACTTAAAATGCCAAAACAAATTGACATATTACTAAATAATAAATATGCTTGTGTTTAAGTGGTCTAGATGTATTTAGGTGAAAACACATGCAACTAAAATAGAATGCAGACGGAAGTTATGAAAATGAAATGGTTGAATGTTTCCATGCAACATTAACTTATGGTTCTCTTTTGGGGGTACATTTTGTTTAGACTAACTACTACAAACAATTTGATTAATTGTTTCATTCATTCAAATCTACAAATCAAATGCGCTTGCCAATTTGATGTGCGTGGGATGTCGTTCTTGTCGTTCTATGCCGTAAGATTGAATGAAATTACTTTGTAGGTACTTGTAGTGTTTAGATGTGAATATCTCAATTAGGTATTTATTAGCTTTAGGTTCTTTTAGTATACGCAGAGTTGATGTGAATGATTACAGAGCAAGAGTTGGTTTGGGACAG
>JAHZNE010008299.1:0-15856 GCA_027744055.1 Callyntrura sp. NNG-2020
TTTTTTGTGTGTTTGTGTTTACCTTTTGCATTTTGATTTACTCCCTTTCATCATCCTAATACATAATCAAATATCACGCAAAGCCTCGGAAAATTCCAAATCTTGCAAAATCAGAAATGACAAAGCGGAAGGGGGAATGTTTACAACACGGCACATCTTTTTTGGCATTAATGCATACCTACTTACATCGTCGTCGTTATCGTCGTCGTCGTCGCCGCTTTATATGTGCGACTTGACTAGAAACGGAAGAGAACAGCGTAAATTACCTCCATACTTTTAGTTGTCATTGTATGTGATTGTTCCAAGGTCGGTCCTGACTTGACAAATCTGGAGGGGTACGCAGCGGTAAGTAGAAACTTTCAAGTTAATAAATTTTAAGCAGCGTATTGATTAAATTTCAACCTTGGCTGGAGAATTTCCCTGTGTAAAAAAGGTAGGTAGGTAGAAAGTCCTTCTCAACAACGCCGACAACGAGGTCGATATAATCTGCACGTTGTGGGGCATGCCATAGTAAACGGTGACTCGTTATGAAGGAATTAGTTCCAACTGGAATTACAACTTAGCTTGAGAGTGTCCTCGTAATTCCAAAAAAAAAACGTGTTTTAAAAGCTGTTTCCAGCTGAAAGCAGGGAAAAGCAGCCGATATAGCATTCGTAGAGACGCAATATGGTTTGTGCCCCCACCACTAGGAGTACCTATATATCACATCCAGGTGCTTCATGCAGGAAAAAATAGTAAAAACTGTCTTCAAATACCAATTTGCTTAAATATAAGTATTTACGCAAACAAACCCGTATTACATATTCCTCAATGTAAGTGCTTCCTTTCTTTTCAGGGGAGATCTATATTTAGAAATTTTATTAAGATTGTGTATATTTATTTATAAGATGGCGTATTTTTAAAATAAAACCCATTATTGTTGGAAGGAAAATATGAAGGAGCGTTTTTATGCAAAAGCTGACAAATCTAAATTCTTCAATTTTCCCTAATAATTCACGATAAGAGAATGACCATGAACTGCATATTGGCAATTGGTATGTACGACGCTAAGGAAGAATATGTATTAAACTCAAAAGTTTTTCATTCATGGCATATGGCACATGATATGTATTGATTATATGTATTACTTGTCTCTAACTCGGTGCGGCATATATGACTCTGAAGAAAAACAGTTTCAACTTATGTAATGTATACAGTGTTATTTAAATGATGGAAATTGATTTGCCGGTTTTTTTTTAAAAAAATCTAACCACTCTGAAATTTTTGTTCATGAACCAAGTTGTTCAACTGGCAAGTTTGCGACATTCCCAATATATAGCAAGGTGCACACACATGCACATTTTAGCGCAACCCATATTACATGTGCACATTTGCTGCTGGTAGTTTTTGAATTTAAACCGAAAAAATTCAACTGCGTCAGCACAAGTCAGAGGGAATATGGTGTCTGTAAATAACAGCAATATAACAAATGACCTTGGTTGACAATTTTCCAATCAACCTGCCAGCTCTCCGCCTGGTAGATAAAACCTAGGATGATATGGAATGCATTAATACCTTACCTGTCTAACTTTCCTGATACAAAACACACGCACACAGACACAGACACACACACACACAGCTCAAACTTTTTTTGTGGAGTAAACCAAAAAAGTTGGAGCTTGACAGGGTATTTTCTCTCTCACAAAACGAAAGGTGACTTTCCACAGTCATAAAATTGCTTTAGCCTTCACATTTTGTGTGTTTGTCTGTGTTGGGAAGACATAACTTGTGAATTTGCATAAAATTATTTTTATTAGCTCTATATTTACCCCGTACCAGAGCCGCCATTAGTGAAATGAATTTTCGAATTTCGCAATCATTTTTAGCGACATAAAAGCTATATATATCTATCTATCTATCTGCCCGCTTGAATACATACATTTGTTACTTGTGTGAAAATATCATCAAAGAATGCTCCGCTAAACACACACACTCACTCACAAACACACATTTCGCTTCTTTCCCCTCTCCTCCCCAACAACAAGTACAGTACAACATAAAACGCTTTCTCTTTGACAGATTTCATATATGAAATTTGCGTCATTATTATTATTGCATTTCTGTTAACTACCACTTCCCTCCTGTCTGTGTGTGTGTGTGTGTGTGTGTGTTGTGTTCTACCGTCGAAAATGGTGTGACTGTGACACGAAGGTGTACACTCTTCTGCTAAAAAAATCTTTTTTTTTACCTTGATGTTTCATGGTGGAAGAAACCTACGTTTTGAAGCTGTTTTCGCCACGGTTTAATAGGCTGGTTATTGCCTTACATGTTATTTCCACTTTGCCCTTGAGAATAATAAGATTTTTGTGTGATGTTGGACATGTACCTATTTGCGCTTTCAAATATATGCGTGTGTGGGATGAAAATAATACTACCGTACGATATCAAGGGAAGGAAACACATCACCTACCACCACCACCACCATCATCATCATCATCACCGTCAATGTGTGTTTGTACTACATTTTACGGCAGAGACATACCCAGCTTTTTGTCCATCCATATGCATATATTTCTTTTAAAATCTCCTTTTCATTTCACATGCTCTAGGTAGACACACACAATTTGTGTGGAACCTTTCTGCTTTCTCAATCCTGAAAACGACAGGATGAATACATAATGCATTTTGTACACATAAAATATCATATAAAAAACAGTCAGGCTCGTCTACTTTGACAAAGTACAAAACTATATCGAGCTGCCATGCTATGCTATTATAACCTATCGGTCTGCGAGAAGGAGAGCGCGTATCAAAAGAAAAATGTATGCATGTATGAAAGAGTACAACATGTTATTGGAATTGTTGTTATTACTATGTGCGTTACTGCCATATAATATGTCGGTCACACAGGCACTACTACTGATTTTACTGCCACTTGAGAAAAGCGCTCATTTAGAATTGGGAAATAATATGCATCGCCACAATAATATCTGTGTAAGTAAGCTCGTTGTGTGAATGTTGTTGTGAGTGCTTGTCTAACATCACGGATTATTTGACCGGGCGGCTGCTGACTGTTGTTTGCGCGGAGATAATGTGGTGTATGGGTGTAAGGGAGCCTTGAGACAAACTTTATGATCACTTTTTTCGTTTTACTAATGTTTTGTGTATGTGTGTGTGTGTGTATTTAGCATTAGGCCATTATTATTAAAGGTTCTCTCTCTCTCTCTCTCTCGCAGTGGCGGAAAGGATCGTAAAAATTTTGTTTTTAACAGGAGCAACGCAGTATGGTTAAAAGGCGCGCATATCCTCGCCACCACTACCACCACTACCGTCGTGAGCGTGGAGAATGGAGGAAAGGCTACAAAATTACAAGATATAATGGTTTATTTTTTGAATATAGCAGCAGCACACAAGCAGAGGAGGGCTCTTTCTGCTGGTGAGGTGGCTGTTGGAAGGAAAACCGTGATGTGATGGGTGATATACACATGTCATGTGTAGAAGGAGAGAGAGGTAAGGACTAACTTGACTAACCAAAAAAGATCAAGACTACCAGAGAGAGAGAGAGAGAGGAAACAAAAGGGCAGAGCGAACAACAAAAAATATATTATGTAGCAGTAAATGAGAGGGCGAAGGATTACATAAATTTAAAATGTGTTAAAGTGATAACAAATGGGATAAGCGCGATTGTGTGCGCCATTTCGTTTTACGTTTTGTTTGAAGGGAACAAGTAATAATGGGGATGACACACATATTTTTGCAAAAGTCAAAACAAAATAAAATTGAAACTGTAACTAAACATCAAGCATGCACTGACAAAAATTGCATAAGCGAGCTCGTATATACAAACACAGGTCGGACCATTATTACGAATTTATTGTCATCATCAAACTTTCGGCGAAATGTGATGTTATGACGTTATGTTAGTTAAATTTGAACAATTTTACGTTTTTCAGGCAAAATGTTTACAGGATAAGGACACGCCGTCCATAATAATGTTAGTTTGAGCGGACTCCAACAACAAGGATACATGTTGTCATAAAAGTATGTGTAAGTAGGTACATAATGGTGATAATTGGAGTAACCGCTTGTAACAACTACACAAAGGTTCACGGCCTTTCGGAGAGAAAAACAAAACTGTAATATTATTATTGGACAAAATATCTACATATGTTGTGTTGTGCTGCTTAAAATTTCAAAGAGATGCGAAATTACTATGCTGCTAATATACAACTTTACGAGTCACGCTCAGTGGCAAGCCAGTATCAAAATATTTTTGCCAAAATACATGATCCGTTGATGTAGAAGTAAAGTTGTATAGCTCTGGTGTTCCCAGCAAAGCACCAAACTTCCTGTTTATTAGATTTCGGCTGAAGTTTCTTCAATCTACGAAAGAGAGAGAGAGAGAGAGAGAGAGAGAGAGAGAGAGAGAGACCCATGGTGGCTCCGGCTCCGGTGCAGAGACGACATGCAACTCATTATGTACCTAGATGATACCTATTTAAGCGCCTACCATTTTTTTGCAGGGTGTATATTCTGTAGTTTATTTCAACTGCCTATTTGTTATTGCTCCTGGCAAATTTTTTTTTTTTTCTATTTGTTACGGAAATGCCTACCTGCTTTTGCTGTGGGATGTTTGGGTAGCCCTGAAAATGGCAATTAATATGTTTAAAAGGGGAAATACCAACTTTTCCTCTGTATGTGGCGACATCATAGAAACCCAAGGTAGAGGAGTACACAGCAAAAAACCGTGCACGTTTTCAAAACAAAATCATAAAACAGCCCCACTTTATTATCCTACCTACATGTTGTTTTCCCCTTTCTCGTGCCACTTGCAGAAAAAAACCTCGAATACTAATAAACCCCCAGATATTTGTCACGATTTGAATACACATTTTGTCAAGGACCACACGTGTCTTAAATTGAGAAGTTATCCTATAACCGTGGCTTATCATCACCAATATTGGACAGGATGATAATGATGGCGATGAGGCGATGATGATACGATACGGTGAACTATGCTGATAAAGGGCCATCATCACCGTCATCATCATCATCATCATCATCATTGCATCATATTGTTTTCCTCGACTCTACAAAGGTTGTTGCGTACGAACGGTCGTTACGGTTAAACGGTGTAAAGGGCTACACCTAGGCAACGGTGACGCAAGTTTTGGGTGAATTGAAAAAAAAACAATGATAATTTCGTTTCCTACAATGGCAGGATGTGATTTGTAAAGAGAATATGGCTCGGATGATAGGTAATTGGTGTGTTGATTTTTCTTCATCATCGCGTCTTCACAGCTCAGTTCATTATTCATACATTGTTGCCGCGCACGTTGTTGCAGCGAAGACGACTCAACGAACGACTCCGTTGGAGACGTTACAATAGAAAGTGCTATGATATGCATGACATGAAATAAGTCCTAATGATCAGTCCATCATCAATTGTGTCTCGCTAACAGCTAACCTTGCTAATTTATTGATATGTAAAAATGGTGGAGGGGGAACTGCACTGCAGAGTAGGTAATTCGTTGAAGGAAGTGGAAAATGTAATTGCGGGCATGAATAGCCCATAATTTTAGTCATTTTCGTGGAAATTGACAGATTCCTAAGCTCATTTTGTATTTTAGACTTTTTAGACGTCATTAGTGGTAGGGAGAATCGGCATCAGTTACTCTTTGTTATTAAGCCTCTCTGTAATGCATGAAATTTCTAAAGCTGTGATGTTCCTCATGTTCAAAATGTGTGTAACTTTAGTGCGATTTAACTGTGATAGGAAACTTGTCATAAATACGGAAAAATTTTGCGCGTACACGGACGACCTTTGAATCTTCCGTGATTTCCTGCACTGCTAAATCCCATATCCCTATGGTAATTAAGTACCTACGCATTTGCAAAAATCCAACATATCCTGGATCATGACAGTTTTGTCTTGTATAGGGTTGAGTGGAGCATACGCAATATTGATTTCGTTTCACGTGTGATCCACGTGTCTCTTCCCGTTTTCCCTTTACCCCTATTTTTATCCAGCACCACTTGCACGTAGAGAATTGATACCTAATCGGGAAGCAGCTCCGTGCGGTGTGCGATTCCGCGTATAAAGTGCATATTTATGTCTTTCAAGAAATATAACATGCTTTTGGAAGGTTTTAGGAAGACATTTTAATAACACCTGCGCGTGGAAGTAATCTCTGCGTCTAAAAAATACATATACGTACGTACGTACGTGCGCGTATGGATTTCTACGTTTTTGGACGCATTCACGCAGATCACGGTAAACAATACTCCCGCAGTAAAAGCAATATTAGCCTTTCAATATGCCATATTGAATCAATAAAAGTTGTGCACAACAACAAGCCGTGCGTACACTTGTGTATTTTTACAACTACCGTGATGTGTGCACTGTTTAGCAGTGACGTGCCATAATAATATGCAGTTGTTACATTGTAGCCCCCCAACGTATTGTTAGGCCTTTGGTATTTAGTATTTTTATGAGCACATATTTTATAATTTGTACGCGCGTATAATTCGTGCGCACGTCTGTTACGTAGTGGGTAGGTATATTGTTTCATCCATTAAATAGAATATTATTAAATACTGGCATACTATAAAGTGTAGTGTGAGTAGTTATAGTCGAGGGGAATCTGCTTGGAATTCGTGGATGGGTGAATAATTCCCCATAAATTAAATGGATGTTAGTCATGGTTCGTTGGGGAAAGATAATGATGATCTTGAATTTATTACTCTCGTCAGACAGGTACTATACGTAATTACTACATAGGTCAGTTTTAGCTATATTAATTATTGTCAAAGGTAATCTTGATCAAATTGAATGTCATGTTCCTGTTGTACCTCACTACTTAGCCCCCAAACCTTGTGTTCAAGTGGAAAAAGTGCCACCACCACAAAACCATGACGGGGTAGGTAAATGCAAAATAAGAGATATTACACAGCGGCATGCCAAAGGCGGAAACGTGCATATAATTTCGAATAGTTTTATAATTTGCAATTTTAGCAGTTCAAAATAGAAGTCATTTTGCAAAATATGTTACAGTGTGAACTGTGCCGATTATAGTGCTTGAGAGAAGCACTATTTGTCTTTTTTTATATGACAGCATTTTTTTATTTCCAGCAAAAAGTGCAAACAAGGAAGATAAAACTCAATTAAAAATTTGTATTACTGCACACACGAGATTGTTTATTGGAAAGGTGCGATAATTCGCAAACGTCTGATAACGAGAGCCCCCATTAATTTACTAATCTCCATTTATTTAGAGATTTAGACAGTTTCCAGCCGTTCGGCTGTTTCCAGATAAGCATCTATAGATAATACGTACAATTTTTATTTGAAAAGGCGTGTTACAATACAATTCGGCAATGAACCCACTGCAGGACCTACTCAACTAAAAATAGCAGCAATAAAATGCAACGAAACATCATTAAGAATAGGTAAACAATTTTTTTCTGCCTGTGTACCAAATTCATAGCGCATTAGCGCATATCAATCAAAATCAAAACGCTACCGCAAAAGAATCCTCTCTGGGGTTATTAATTCCAACACACGTAAACAACTTGCAAAGGTCAAAGGATGTGTATAATTGTCTACCCTACTTGGTCGGGTCTTGAGTCTTGAGTGGTTCAAATCAATACAACACTTCTGTTTCCCTAAACAGTGTTGGCACAACCATATCACTGCATTAGGTACAACTTCATTTAAGCATGGCGGTGTATATACCTTTTTTATAGCATTGCCATTTCACTCCGTAGGTATAACCGTCCAGCCGTCCGGTTGGAGTGAACACTCATTCACTCGAAAAGGGGCAACACTTCCAAAACCAATGCAAACATAAAATAAGCAAGAACTACTCGAACAAAACGCGATGGACCCTTGTCCAATGCCTGACGGGTGACACCATTGGACCGCTGTGAATTTTAGCATTACCACAGCCGCTGGCTATAATAGACAATGCACCGCTGGCCCCCACAGATGACGGAATTTAATAAATTGCCTGTATCACTTTCACCTTTCAATTTTTCAAAATCGGTTTGCACGGATATAATCGTTACCAGTTGTAAAAATGAACAAATTATTGTATTCTGTGCTACCTATTTTCCTTCACAATGAACTACTTATAAAATCTGTACAGCGCCATACATTTCGATGGTATCACCATACACAAGGCCAAGTTTGAATGAAATTGTGGAGTATCTTACATATAGCCACACACACACACACACTTATCCATATAGGATTAGCGCAGTGTGTTTTATCATGCATGGTGAGGGAATATATAGCAAAATAAAGATATATTGTCTTCATCCTTTTTATATAACTCAATATTTTTCTTCTTCTTCTTCTTCTTCGTCGATACACCACTCCAGCCTCGCTTGAGCGCCTCAAAGATTGTAGTACCAGGAAATTGATAAGTAAATACAATATGCTAATTATTCTTGGCAATTACGAGCTGTTATGAATCTACATTATACAACATATTATGTATATAATAAAATACCTAAGTTTTAAGCACATACCCCCGTGTATCATTCATTTTTAGGGATATAAATAAATACATCTTGTATTAAACATTTTCTGCCACACTCTTGAATAAATTAAGTCGATATCAGCATTTTTTTCTTCTGTAAAAGTATTAAGGATAAAAACAACATCTCTCGATGTTTTACCGTTCCAGTTTTTAAGTTGAGGAAGTAACTGAGAAGCAGTTGCTCTTACGTCAGCAAGGTTTTCATCAAGATCCGCTTGAGTAATAACTTGAAAAGTTATTCATGTCGTGTCATATCATACTCACTTACAATTTTCTTTTTACAAGTTGCACTAAACATTTGTTGTATTGTATGCCTTCGTGGAAACCCGTGTGTAATTGAGTAATGACACCCACGACAGGCCCATCTCCTCTAAAAAAGTATATTTTTAAAATTGATTGTCCAAAACGGGATTGACTTTTCCACAGACACGTGAAAGTTGTAAAACGTGTAAATCGTCCTAAATGAAGCGAAGCCGCTGGTTTGCGTTGCGATTTTTCGAAAGGCACAAGGTTTATTTTACCGCGTGCAAATGTGCATTTATTTGTATGTTCCAACGCTCCACTTGCAACGTGCGTTGCGTTCCTCGTGTGAAGCAGATATATTCTTTACGAGTTGTCTATTACCGTTCCTACGCGTCTCCCAACTATTGGCAAATCTTTCGAAATCAGTCTTCTCCCAATACAACACGCTCTGTGTAAGGAGCGAGCGGTGTGGCGTGGCTTTTATCAAGCTAGACAGAAACATGGCTTATGTTTAATGTAACAAAACGCTGTTCATGAACTTGACCTTATTCTAGGAAACCGTCATCAGGTAATATCCTAAAAATGCTGCTTCAATACGCTCGATTATTATTATTATTATTATTATTATTATTATTATCATACGAACAGGAATCCGTCCCAACACACATTTTCATATTATTCGTGTAATTCCTCTTGAACACACACTTCCTACCTATTTATTCTTTCATCTTCCTCTACATCCCAACACCACTGCTCTCGTGTTTCTTTCCTTCTCTTTTGATTTACACGCTTATTTTTTTTACAAGGCTGCGGAATTTGTGATTATGTCACAATTTCGATTACGATTTTCCTTCCTCTTGAACCTCCTTTCACATTAGATACATACTCGTTTAATCGTTATCCTTGTCAACTTTTTAATTTAATTTCAATAGCCCGCACTCCTTTGCCTCCTTTACTTCCCAACGCAGCGTTTTATTTCAGTAGTCTCCGGTTCAAGTTTCCCCGCATCTACATACACTGACATTGATTGTAATAAGTGCATTGGATCCCTTCTGATGTCTCCACGTCCACGAGAGAGATCATCTTCTTCTATTATTACTCCTGTTACACATCCCCGGCAATAATACCCCTTTTCTCGTGTGTATCCGTCCTTCTTACGTAATGTCTACCCTGGAAAATAAATGAAGGCAGAAAGGAGGTTGATGTCTGATTTTTATGGCCACGATAAAGATGATAATGCAGGTTACTCTCCTTGATTATCATCATCATCCCTTTATCACGACCAAAAAGCCACAAAAGGCTCCGTGGGGTAGAGAGAAAAGAAGAGAATATTCCTCGAGATGATGATGACGACGATGGCGTACAAGAAACAGCAAAAAAAAATCCTTCCCCTTCTTTTCTTCTCTCGACTCTTCCCTTTTTCTCTTTCACACTTTTTTCCCTGTGTGTTGTGCCTGCACCAATATTAGCCTCTCTTGTACTTGTAGTTAGTTACCTATTGTTATTCAAGCTGAGGCTGAAGCAGCATCAGCATTTTTTTTACTAGCAACACACTACACACAGCCTCACATCCACATCATCATTGCCACATAACGAGACGGTTATCCTCTTATTATCATCATCGTCCTTCGTGTTCTACATTTTCCTATACTCTCCGTCTGTATAGGCGAGTTTATATAAGAAATGCCCGTTTTAATGCCTAGAGCTCTATACTCGCAGCGCTCTTCCTTTCCATCCACCGCAATGAAAATCAAGAGTGAGTGAGTGATGAAACAAGCAACCATTTTGTAGGTAAGTAAGGTAAGGAAATATGGGAGTCCCGCATCTTCTTGACTTACCCACTTTGATGATTTGATGGTTTCTCTCGCATATTCCGCGGCTGCTGCACAGTGTTCAACTTTTTTTTTGGTTTGAGCGTTTTACACTGATATAATAATAATATGCTGTTATACACACAATCTCTTTAGGGAACTTTCAATCGCTGAGAGGATAAAAAAAATGCCGTCGCTGCTGTGGTAGGATTGTTAGAAGGAGAAATAAAGGCTCACGATACGAGAGGCTTCATTGAGATTATATTTCTGCGTGATCTTGATTCTTGATACACTCCGAGATACAGTTGTATTATTTGTAATGATATTTTCAACGTCTTTTGGAAAACCTGTGAATCACCATCATGATCAGCAGTATTGCTGTTTGATGTTGGAGGGGGAGATGGTAGAAGAATCTCATGTTCACGATTTTGATTAGTGTGGCAGGAGAAAAAAGTGTTGTACTTTGACAGATGATGGCTGAGAAAATGAAATAAAAAAGGAGACGATGATTCTCCGGATTTTTATGATTGTAGCTGGAGTAATAACAATGAAGATGGAGAAGGTGGAGTTTTCTTGTAGTTTCTGTTGTATTGAAAGGTAACATGTCTATAAAGTTGTGGGGGTTATTATCATTATTTTCCGGTACAGACTGGATACAAAAAAGGGAAATGAAGATATGCACTCAGGACTGACGCGCAAGTCGTGAGTAGGGAAAAAAGCGTCGTAAGAGCAAAAAAAGACTTTCGAGAGGCTTGATGTAAAAAATGCTTAGGTTTATTACGATTGTACGTCTATGACAAGTACTAACAAAAGATTAAACTAAATAGAGTATAACTCAGAGAATTACTGGATATTTCAAATTTAAAAGTTATTTTGCTCAGGTGTTCCTGTTGTTTCTTTCCAGTTTCCACTGGCGTTCGTTTTGAGTGCCCGAACCAGTGAAAATGGCCTTGTACCATTTCCCCGTCTTCCAACCCGGCATTTTACTTGCAAATTTTCTTTATATTATTATAAAACCAAACATGTACAGGACATGACATTGATGCCGCAACGAATATCCCGTTTTTCAGGGAACATTTATAAAAATCAAAGTAAGGTAGTGATGAAAGGAGTTCTTTAGGTATGTAGGTTTTTGTGCTGCCCAACTTTACAATTTGAAACTGGGCAGCACAAAAAGTAATATAGCATAACAGCATAAATGAAATAATATCATCATTCTGCTTGACTATACAGCATTCTCTCCCTATCCCAACTTTCCATTTTCCATTCGGTATTCCTTAAAGAAACAAGGCACATATAACATTTTCTCACATGCCTCTAAAAATCAATCCTGTCTCATCTCTTATAGAAGACTACCTATATACCTTATATACCTATGTAAATGAAGTAGGTACGCCGTATGCATAATGATGACTCCCACTGTACCTAACAGTACCAGGGCTAACGACGAGGATGATGATGATATTGTTTGGTAACTAATCTAACTTCTTTTCAAATTTCCTTTTCATTACGAAAAACATTTTCTCTCTCGGAGAGTTGTTGTACTATCCAATCTCTCTCTCTCTCTCTGCCTGTTGCTCCAAACCAGTCGCCGTTGAGGCAAGTCATGTAGTATTTTATGCTCATTTATTTGAGCAAAAAAGAAAGCCGATGATGCACACAGAGAGTGCTCATCTTGTCCTTCTTTCCATAATGAGCGTGTGTATTTGCCATGAATGTCTTCCAAGCATCATCATCATCATCATGATCATCATCGTCGTCCTCCTAGCCCAACAACTCCTGTTGCCAGGCATGAGGAGACATGTTGCAACGGTATATGGTAGTAAAATAGAGAGAGAGAGAGAGTATCATCATGCCAAGAAGCCAACCATCCACATCCCTCAAGTGGTTCCACTGTATCACTACTCCTGTCTTAAAAACTTACTTTTCGTGAGTTCTAACAACTGTGGATCATCATTATCATCATCATCATCAGTGAAATGAGTAAGTCACATCCTAACCCGGCCAAAAAAGCTGGAAGCCCACACTACAACGACGCAAGGAACAACACAGTAGACGTTGACGCGATGTTGATATTTTGTGAAGTTGCTCGCCTGTAATATCGTATATAGCCCACCCATGGGACGAATTCCAACACTACCCATCACCACCATTATTATAAGCGTATGTTCCTGTGCAAACCATTACGAAACTGGGAAGAGGACGAGAGACATTTACTCCACACACACACACACACAGCAGCAGCAGTGGTTGAAACAGGCATCCATATTCCGAGTAAAGAAAAGATGTGTTCTTATTCACAAAAACAGAGAGCTCTCTAACAAAACATGATATACTAAAAAGAAAATGGAAATGAAGGAAAGGGTAACCTGATGATGATGACGATGATGATGGTGATGGTGATGGATGGAAAAAATGAAACTTCAGCTGTGCTAAACAATCGTAAAGCTTCAAAGCATTCATCTTCGCCGGCACAATGTGTTTGCTATATTGTATTACTGTTTGTGTGTGTGTATCTGTGAGCCTAGTACCTAACCACATTTTTTTCCGGCAGTTCCCTGTATACAACTACTGGAACGTTTTCCTGCGAAGAAAACCTCTTCTTCTGTGACCCAGTCCTGGTATGTCGAAGGTTCGGCGTGAGACTATTATTTTTCCTTTAAAAGTTGAGCAAGGTTCAAGATTTTTTAAACAAGAGGGTACAAGCTCGGCATTGTGTACACGTGATATCCGATAATTGGAAGGCTTATATTTACCCCGACAAAATATAAAGACAAGTTGGGTTGAATCCTAACAAGTTTAAGAAACTCAGAGATGGTGATGATGATGATGATGATGGGGAGGTATTCGTGTAGGAGATATGCTCCTCCAGTATGCCTAAAATAATAAACAAATGTATCGGCTCTTGCAAGGCAACACTGTATACGCCAGTGTAATACGTGTGAAATTGCAATAAAATAAACCCCTGTAACGCTGTAATTATGATGCAGAATACAGCAATTTCACACATACATTATGTATAGAGATTTTCCCCGGGAGGAGTGTTCCTCTCCCATAATGAGGGCGGAATAAAAAAAAATTAATTTCCGGATAATTAAACCTCCGAAAACTTTTAGCTCTCTGCCATGCTTAAAGAAACTCTGGTTCTGCTAGGGAGCCTCTATAAACTTGGGGAGCAGAGACGTCCATTCTGGGAGATTTTCAGATTATTCGTGAAACCAAATAAGCGTTACACGTTGTACCAGCGTGTACTGTGCACTACCACCAGCCCAGTTCCCTCTACCTAAATACACAGCGAATGATGATGATGATGATAATGCTCATGCTCTTGATGAGTAGCAGTGATTACTCATCATCATCAACTCATTACGTCCGTAAAAAAATAGCCTGGGCAAGCGGCAGTGCTGCACAACTAGATTTTGTCCGACCGTGATCTCGGGAAAAATCTTTGGAGGTGTAGTGTATGAATTACCGAGGACGATGATTATGTGAAGAGATAAATCTTAAAAGAGTACGAGCAAGGGTAAGATAAACATTCCCATGTTACGTACGTCCAACTTTTTTTTTATTATTTTCCAGCCCGAACTCGCTCCTATTCGTAGCATCAGAGCTGTAAAAACTCTCTAGACAGCATATTACCACATGAAAGAATGTTTATATAATTTTTACGCATAAAACAGTGGTTTTCTCTTTCCATCATTGATGAAGTAAGCACCCCAGCAAACCATAACCTGTAATAACATGGGAGACGCTCTTCACAAGGGTAGAGAGTAGAGAGCCAAAGCAAACACTTTTTCGAGAGAGAGCTAATGGTAAATGGTGTGTGCAAGTTTTGGACGGGTTGTTGTGAATATGCGGACGCAGCAGCAGCAACAGCGAGGATACATCTAGGTTGTTTGTAAAGCTAGTACAAAGTGCAATAATATCAGATTTTTTTAGCTATCGATAGGTTTACAATAATGCGATATGAGTGATGACGGACGATTCACGTAAAGGAACACACGGGGTGTGTATAGGTAGTAGGTAGCATCTCTGAATATTAGACGCGACCAGGGTAGAATTTCGTTGAATGAAGAAAATTCCGACTCTGTGTTTGTGTAATGATTCCCTCTCCCAAACGCGTTTCATCGTGTATATTTTATGGGGCAGATGTACTCGACGTGTACGTTTTTTTTACGTCACCGCGGACAAAATGCGGTTTCGGCCGTGAAGAGAGTGGAAGACAGATAATCTGCGTGATTACTTTTATGATGAAAGGATTTCTCTAAAAATACTATGAAACGTTTATTATTTGTATAAACCTTCTTGAAAAAAATTTTTTTTTCTTTCATGGGAGCTTATCAGGAGTAATGATGTTAATAGAGTAAATTGCAGTACACACGAAACAGAGTCTAGTCTGGTCAGGTTCGTTCCAGCAGCAGTCCATGAAAATTAAGATTTGTGTGAGGATGATGATGATGAGGATGATGATGGTGTGTCCCTCTGGCAAAAAGTAAGATGTTGATGAGGATGCGATGGCTTATTATTATCATTGATACCACCGAAGGGGTTAACAACGTTACGTTTCTCTCTCTCTCTCTCTCTCTCGCGTCTCTCTGCATTTTGTTTCTATTTTTATGCAGCTTCGTTATTGTGTAAACTACGGAAAGGCGGCTTCCCCACCTCGGCGAGATTGGATGAATTTATGTGACTGATGTGGCACACATATAGGCAGCAACATTTTATTCTGATGGCAATCCCAAAAGCGCTGTAGTTCATTACTGAGGAAGAAAAGTCTCCGTCTCCCTCTCTCTCAATGGAGGGGATCGCGTATAGCAAACTGTTGGTAGATGCGCTGCTGAAAATGACGCACGACGACGCGGTGGTATTTTTGATTGCACGTGTTTTTATGGTGGAAGCTGTTGTTTTTACGGCATTAAAAAATTACCTGTGCGATATCGCCAAGAAAATCGCTCACTCCACGTGGCACGCAACGACGCAACGCAAAATGACGAGGACGCTACTGAACGAGTTTGTATTATGAAGAGTTGAGTTTCATGTGTTTTTACAGAAATGTTTGTATATTTTCCCAATTTGGATGAAACGGCACTGTTCTTCACCGTCGTCGTCTTTATCCGTGAAAAATAACCGGACTCACAGATAAACCGTCCATCTGCTTAGTACTGCGTTGTATGTTCCCCACTTTGATTATCCCAATGAAATAGAATGAACTACTGAAGCCTTAAGACTTTTAGGACATAAAATGTAAGATATACAATTTTACCCAACAAATCTCACGCT